>JAVKPL010013148.1:0-70092 GCA_032173675.1 Gastrolobium villosum | reverse complement strand
AATTGCTTGTTTGCATCTTCACCAACAGCACTCAATAACTGACCTCCGTAATAGCCCTTCAAAAAGCATCCATCCAACCCAATTAAGGGCCTGCATCCAGCTTTGAAGCCCTTCTTACAAGCATCAAGGCAGATGTACATTCTGTCAAATATTGGCAATGCTTGTGGAATAGGTTGAGGGGTGACTTGCAATTTGCAACTAGAGCCAGGGTTGCTCCTCAACAATTCTGCCAAATATTCTCTTAATCTTCCATATTGCTCCTTCTCACAACCTTCAATGGTCCCCTTTGCTTTTTTCAAAGCCTTACTTTCTTCATATCCAAATGCACATTGTATTCCTCCTTCATGTACTCAAATGCCTCCCTCCTTGTCATCTTGGGCTGTGTTAGTATTCTCTTCTCCAATTTCTTGGCCACCCAATCTATTGTAGCCCTTTTATTCTTGAAGACTCTACAACATGTACGAGTCTCTTGAAAAGTCTTAACTTGGAATGTGCTTTGCTTACTGTTCTAGGCACAATACACCATCCATTCACAGTCTTCTACACTGCATTTGGCCCTTACTCTCACCTTGTCATTCTTTACCCATATGAAGTTCCTCCCAAGATTGATATTATAATCTTTTACTGCACACTTAAACTGGTCCAGATTCATAAATTCCATACCAAGTTCTAAATAGACATGCCCAAAAGAAGCTTGTTCATTGAACTTTGGCATAACAGGTCTTGCATTCTAATCATCATCACTTGAAGGAGGAGTCCTCAACTCCTCGGACAGATAGGTATATCCTTCTTCCTCAAATGACATCATGGCTTCCTCTTCCTCAACTTCTTCAGATTCAAAGTCTTGAATTGGGGCATCCTTCTTGACTGCCTTCCTCCTTGGGGCAAGTTTTGCAGGCCTTTTTTTCTCAACAACTGACACTTCCATATCATCATCATCTTCTGAATCTTCCTTAACTTCTTCAGATTCAGAGTCTTGAATTGGGGCATCCTTCTTGACTGCCTTCCTCCTTGGGGCAAGTTTTGCAGGCCTTTTTTTCTCAACAATCGGCACTTCCATATCATCATCATCTTCAGAATCATCCTCATCTTCTGAATCATCCTCAACACCAGTGGGGAAGGCTTGTAAACCTCATCCTCTGCACTCTCATATGAATCTGAGTGTGAGGAATCATGGTCATCCTCTGCATTATCATCTTCAGTCCCATAACCAACATCCTCTGCACTGTCTTCATCATGGTCTGAATTCATCCCATCATCACCTTGTGAACTAAGGTCATCAGCAGCAGCATCCACTTGGGGTTCATCCAAATTCTTCCCATCATCACCTTGTGCACTAAGGTCATCAGCAGCAGCATCCACTTGGTCTTCATCCAAATTCGGCCCATCCTCACCTTCATCCACATTCTCATCTTCACTTACAAAAGGTGACGCAAACTGGGGAATTGAGATACAGTCTTCAAAGTACACATGTATCTCATTGCCATTCTTGACAGCAGCCTCACACATGGCACACACATCCTAATATGTACTAAGAGATCTGAGCCCAACATCCAAGTTATGTACCCCTGGCTATAGCCACATCATCCTCTTGCATTTTTCACAGCCATATTGCTTAAACACGGTGTCAAGGTCACGGAGATTGCAGTAGTCAATGTCCATCTCTGGTAATGAGTCCACCCTTCCATTTACATAGTTCATCACTCCATTTTCATCTCTGACTAAAACACCACCGTGATGATAAACAATAACTATGTATTCAGACTTCTGTCAAAACCAAAAAAACCATGAATCCACAGACTTTGAAAGTGTAACACAATACAAAGCAATAAAAAAAGGAAGATTTTTTATGGATGCAGACATGGGGTTTTTAAATGTTTTTAAATGGGTCAACCATGGCAGGGGCCACACCACCCGGTTGTTACTTTCTTTAAAAGCAAAACCCTAAATGGAAACATGGACCACAAAGTTCCACTTCGTGCAGACAAAAACAAGCATTAAACAAAGGGGAACAACATGGGGACCACAAGTATTAAACAAAGGATGACAAACAACAATATAAAAATGTTTTAACTTATAAATACTCATACTTTTTTCAACGGAATGCTCAGCCTCACAAAGTATCCAAATTTGGCCCTTCTTTCTACCACTGGTTCCCTTCGATTCTCGAAAAAGTTGGCCATATTCTAAACGCAAAGCACCAGGGTTTAATGAGCGGTCTTCTTCCTTCCTTCTCAACGATAAAATGTCGAGGTTAGAAGAGGGGGAAAATGTAAAGTGTCCAACGGTTAGGTGAAGGGCAAAATTGGGTTTTAGAAAAAAGGATTGTCCAAGTGGCTGAGTTTGTACCAAACGACGTCGTCCAAGCACTCCACGTGGGCAACCGCATGTCACTTAACGTGACACATCAGCACCGTCACTCACTCCGTCAATTTTCATTTGACAGAAGGACTAACGTGGGACCTGTTTGACATTGTTGGGGACTTTTTTTTGAGTTTATTTTTCTTAGGGACTAATTTGGCCACAACATTTTTTGTCAGGGACCAATTTGGGTCTTTACTCTTACAAAAATTAAAATCAGATTTAGGAATTTAATTATAAAATAAGAAGGATGAAATTTTAATTTAATTATAAAAATGTGTTGGCAGGCGGGTCGAGCAAGCCCTCCGGGAAAAGCTCAGTTTTCCACATTTAACTATCAGTATTTTATGTAAATAATTATTTTTTTGCAAGGATTGACATCCTTAGTATTTTGAATTTTACAAATTTGCATTTACAAAATTTGAAATCAGATTTATGAATTTAATTATAAAAAGAAGAAGTATGAAATTTTAATTTAATTATAAAAATAAGTTGGTGGGCCGGCCCTCCGCGCCAAGCCCAATTTGCAACCTCTAACTATCAGCATGTAATAGGTTTTTGTACTTATCCACAAAAAAAGGTCCTTATAGTTGCATTTAGTTTTTTATATTTTATCTTAGAGATGGACTTTCATTTATTACACTCAGATTTACAAAATAATAATAAATAATTATTTTTTGCAAGGATTTGTATCATTAGTATTTGAAATCTTACAAATTTGTATTTAAAAAAATTAAAATCAGATTTAGGAATTTAATTATAAAAAAAGAATAGTTGAATTTTATTTTAAGTATGCAAACGTGTTAGTGGGCCGGCCATCTCGGCCGAACCCAGTTTGCCTCCTCTAACTATCAGCATGTAATACGTTTTTATATTTATCTAAAAAAGGCTCTTAGCTGCGTCTAGGTTTTTATATTTTATCTCATAGATGAACTTTCATTTATTACAATCAGATTTATAAAATAAAAAATAATAACAAATAATTATTTTTTGCAAGGAATTGTGTCGTTAGTATTTGAAATTTTACGAATTTTTATTTACAAAAATTAAAATGGGATTTATGAATTTAATTATAAAAGAAGAATAGTAGAATTTTAATTTAATTATAAAAATGTGTTGGCAGACAGGGCATGCAGGCCCTCCGGGCCAAGCCCTGTTTACAGATTTTTATTTATTTTTTATAGAATGATAAATGTCATTTTTTATTTAAAATAAAAATTTAATTTTTTTTTGTTTTCATTGTGCATACTTTTTATATTTATAACAAAAAATAATGAACAAATATGAGTTGATACAAAAAGATTATTCTACTAAATTGAATTGAATTGCATTTAATATAATCAAATATGTTATTATTTAAGTAAAAAAAAATAATATATATATTTATATCTAATATTCATTTGATTTATATTTTGTATTAAATTTAAATTTATTATCTATATATATATGTTCACACTACATGTAATTTGAAAACTTTCCTCCTTTAGTAAATAGTTGAAATTAAAAAATATAAAATTTAATCTACAAATCAAAATAAAATAAATGGAAATTTAAGTGAACAATTTATGGTGGTAGACAACTCATTGAATGTCTCACTGCTTTCTACATTAGAATTTCCAAATTAATAATAACTCAATTCTTTTAAATTTCGAATTTATGTTTAAATTTGAATTTTAAATTTTGTAATGGTAGGAAAACTTTTGAAAAAAATTTAGTGTCAGACAACTCATTTAATGTCACACTATTTTTATTTTGTTGTATATTATGAGTAAAAAGACCTATTTCTTTTGTTTTATATCCCGCTATTTTTTGCATTGGTGGTAATTGTTAGCCCTATTAATGCTGCATAAAAAAAAAACATTAAAAAAATATTGTAAAATAAAAAATTATTTATATTGTAAAATAAATTCAAAATTTGGAAATAAATTAAATGGAAAATTATGTGAACAATTTTTTGTGGCACACAACTCATTTAATATCACTTTTCTTTCTACATTGAAATTCTCAAATTAATAATAACTCAATTTTTTTAGATTTTGAATTTTGAATTTGAATTCTGGAATATTCACTTTTTTTTTAAAGGATATTGATTTCAAGGTTAATTATGATAAATTTAATTAGAAGATAAAAAGTTTCATATGCATGTATTATATTTTGAAATTGAAGAGCCATCAATTTCTCTTCTAGTTCATATTCTCAAAGCATACAAAACAGAGCTTTCCAATGCCTAATTAAATTGAATTAGGCTAGGCACTTGTACAATAGGCACAAGCAAAATTAAAAAAAGTAGAAGGATAAATTAATAGTGATAATTAAAACAAAAAATTCCTAAAAGAAAAATTGCTTTGAAACTATGTTGCTGGGTTGCACTGGTCTAGCATCTGACACACTTCAGCATTCTTTGAAGAAATAGAAGATGGTTTTATGAGGGTTAAAGTAGTATTATTCTTATCCAACTCATCACTCCCATCGTCACGGTAAGCATATATGTCAAGAACAGACATAATTAAAGAACGTCAACAACAATGCGAAACAAATTATGTACGGAGAGGAAGAATAGAAGGGAAAGCTCATCTCTCTCTTGCAGACATTAAAGATAGAAAATAGAAGAACTTTAAGATAAAGAAGAAATTTGTATCGTGTTGAATTTTGAGATGATGCTCAAAAAGCACAAATAACACACCATCAGCCGAAGGACTATAAAGCAAAAATTCATAATTCCATCAATGAATAACCGAATAAATTGTCACTTGAGTTCAAGAAAAAATGAACACACCATTTTTTGGACTCAACGATCTCTGACACCTTCGAATCCATGACAGTCCTTGTTGTATATTTTGTATTTGTTATCCCGACCTTACCTATCGAGTTGAAAATATCAGATAAAAACCGAATACAAAAGCAAAAAAAAAAAATTAAAATAACGTGAACAAAGACAGAATACAGAAGCCAAAAAAATTTAAAATAACGTGAATAAAAACAGAATACAAAAGACAAAAATATTTAAAATAACGTGAAGAAAAACCGATTACAGGTGCCAAAAAAAATTAAAATAAGATTTCGTTTGGAAAAAACATACCCCTAAAACATTTTATCCTTCCCAGTTGGACTATCAGGACGTTATGAGGAGTGTCGCTATTTGCCAAAAAAGGCTGCACCTCATCCACATAATGCTCCCACAAAGTGCACTCCAGCTTACACATGAGTTGCAGCAAGCACAACGTTAATACATGAAAGTTATAAGCTAACAGAGCTTGACAAAATTAATGTATTTAACTAAAAAAATTTAAATACCTCAGGTTGTCAAGCTCCAACACTACCATTTTTGTCTTCCTACCAGTAACCACTCGATCACAAACTTCCTAAATTCCTGAGATCAAACCAATGACGTCTACAAAAAAAGAGGGCAGCAAATAGTTGGTGAAAAAATTGCAATAATTAGAAATTGGATAACAGTAAGGAAAAATACATTACCAACTAAATAAGGAGAGTCGGATGTTTCTTTCTCAACAATGTCATAATTAACAAAATCAAATTCACTTGCAGAAATATCAAAATCAACAATTGATTTAACATCAGTCCTCAAGTTGAAAGACAAACGATACTGATGCTTGGTTGGCCTGAACACATCGCTATTGAATCCAACTCCAATTTTTTTTTATAAAATAGCACTCTCCTTCATGGATTTTCTTTCGCACCTGCAAGGAACCTTTGACAGTGGCATGGATCCTACCACCCTACAAAAGAACGCAGCCAACTCACATCAATAACGTTAATTAAAATGGAATTTGCGTAGAGATGGAAGATTTAAAATACGCAAAGAATGAAGATTTTAAAAACGCAGACAACTACATGTTCATCCAATAAAACAATTTCAACATCGTCGTCAAAATCTCTACGTTGAAAATTTGGAACTTTCCAAGCACTAACCACCTTCACCTTAATCCTCGATTCCTCTTTGGCAGGATTGACATCCTTCAGAAAATCATACTTTGAAAACATATTTTTTGTAAGACGAAAAAAGAGAGAAGCAAGAACCGATGCTGAGGAAGCAATGCGTGTATCAGCAGATATTTGGCAGCAGCAGCAGCAAAAAAAGGAAAAATAAGAAGAACGAACAGAAACATAAAAAGAATATCAACATTAAATGAGTTTCCCGTCACCATTCAGAATTCAAAAATCAAATTTAAAATTTTAAGTTAAAATTCAAATTTGGAAATTAAAAGAGGAGTCAGATATACATTAATGAGCTGTCTACCACCAACATTTACTACAAATCTTGACTATTGATTTAAATCAAAAAATATTGTCCATCGAATTCATCTTAAAAAACTGATTTTGTTTTATATTTATTTTATTCACTGATTTACCAAAGAAGGAAAGATTTTTAAAATTTTGTAGTGTGACCACAAAGCCGAAAGTGAAGGAGAAAGCGACACGTTAGCAAACTTGCCAAAAAATGGAATTCCTTTAGAATAATAGATTTTTCCACTTCCCCACTAAATGGTACCACCATTGTAACTTAAAAATTTCCCTTTTCAAGGCCATTTACCACATTTGGTATGTCATTATTTTTTTTTCATTAGCGGGCGTTTGATTCGCGACTTATCGCTTGCGAAATTATGTTTTAATTTTTTTAAAACACTTTTTAAAGTATTTTCTTTACTCATTTTTGCGGACTTTATCCCACATAACTCTTAATTTTTTCATTCCATACCAGTTTTGCCCAACTCCCCCATATTCTACAAAATTGGTTTGAATATAAAATTTCCCACTTCCCCACTATATGGTACCACCTTTGTATCTTAAAAATGTCTTTTTTCTAGGCCATTTACCACATTTGGTATGTCATTATTTTTTTTTTCAATAGCGGGCGTGTGATTCGTGACCTATTGCTTGCGAAATTACGTGTTATTTTGTTTAAAAAACATTTTTTAATGAATTTCTTTAGTAATTTCTGCGGACATTATCCCACAAAACTCTTTATTTTTTCCTTCCATACCAGTTTTGCCCAATTCCCCCATCTTCTGCGGAATTGGTTTGAATATAAATTTTTCCACTTCCCCACTAGATGGTACCACCACCGTTGTATCTTAAAATTTTCCCTTTTCTAGGCCATTTACCACATTTGGTATGTCATTTTTTTTTCATCAGCGGGCATTTGATTCACGACCTATCGCTTGCGAAATTACGTTTTAATTTATTTTTTTTAAACACTTTTTAAAGTATTTTCTTTACTCATTTCTGCGGACTTTATCCCACAAAACTCTTAATTTTTTCCTTCCATACTAGTTTTGCCCAACTCCCCCATCTTCTACGAAATTGGTTTAAATTTTTTCCTTTTATAGGCCATTTACCACATTTGGTATGTCATTATTATTTTTTTCATTAGCGGGCGTTTGATTCACGACCTATCACTTGCGAAATTACGTTTTAATTTATTGTTTTTAAAACACTTTTTAAAGTATTTTCTTTACTCATTTCTGCGGACATTATCCGACCGAAGTCTTAATTTTTTCCTTCCATGCCAGTTTTGTCCAACTCCCCTATCTTCTACGGAATTGGTTTGAATATAAATTTTTCCCACTTTCCCACTAAATGATAGCGCCATTGTACCTTAAAAATTTATCTTTTCTAGGCCATTTAGCACATTTTGTATGTCATTAATTTTTTTTTGTCATTAGCCGGCATTTGATTCGCGATCTTTCGCTTGTGAAATTACGTTTTAATTTATTTTTTTAAAACACTTTTTAATGTATTTTCTTTACTCATTTTTGCGGACATTATCTCAAAGAACTCTTAATTTTTTCCTCCTATACTAATTTTGCCAACTCCCGTATCTTCTGCCAAATTTGTTTGAATATAAATTGCCCCCACTAGTTGAACTGCCCCATCCAGGAACTTGCAAAGCCTGTCAAGGGGCATGATCTCAACTATGTAGGTTCGTACTTCAAAAATATTTTCGGTGTTCGAGAATCACAAAGTATTCAATATTTGTTTTATCAAATATTATAAAAATATAATATTTGATAATATCCTTACCTTTATATTTATTTCCACCCATATGGGATATGTTTTTCATTTTTGGCAAAGATATGTATTCCGAGATCCCAGACTTCCCTCTACAAATACCTTTGCTTCCCTTGTTCTCATGTACAAGTAACTACTACCGTTTGTACCTTCTTATAATTACTTTGTTATGATTACAAATAAGACTAAATAAACAAACAAACAATGGTAGGTGAGAAGTTGGTGGGAATGAGAATCTATTCGATTCTCTTGAATATCATTTTTAAGGGAGATTTGAAGTCTTAATTTCAAAACCCACACCAAATTAAATTAGTCCCGAAGCAATAAAAAATGACTAAATATTTTTTTTTCTTCTAACTCTCCCATAAAATTATACGACTCACCTAATTATATTTAGAGGATGAATATTCTTACAACCAAAATTTTCTACTACCAACTTACTACCTATCTAATTACCATTGGATCAACATTTTATCTTTTTTCAAAAACTTTTTAACATTCTCTCTCTTTGATTTAATGGTGATTAGATATGTAGTAAGTTAGTAGTAAAAAATTTTGGTAGTAAGAATATCCTTCCTCTTATCTTTATTTTATTTTAATTAATAATATTATATGAGTTTCACCTATTTTAAATTTAATAAGAAATAATCTGTTAGTGGATAATGTGTCCTTTATTTTTTAAAATTCTGTTAATGAAAAGACTATTTAAATGGCGGCGTTGATATCCATGCTCGGCATTTTACAATTACAATGGCATAAGCAAAAACTTTTATGCTCTCTCAGCCAGTACTCCAACAAAATTAAAAATCGGTTTTATAAAAATTATGTTATAGGAAAAGTGATTGTGTAATATTATAGAGATTCATTTTACATGCATTAATTTTTATTTTTATTTTTGCTTTAGAAAATGCGGGCTCCACAAAATATTGTGGGTAAGAAAGTTGTTGGTGTCATGTAACAGATATAATAGATGTAAACCCCATTAAAAATATAGAAAAAAAAACTGGAAAACCGTTGAGCTGAGTCTCATAGCGATAGCCATAACTCATAAGCAAAATATAAAAATAAAAAATTAAAATTAAAATTAAAATGAAAAAATTAAATCTTAGACTCACTCCTTTTGTTCTTCACCTCTGACTCCGAGGTTGTCTGTCGCTCAGAGAATACAATACAACGTTACACTTTCCGAAGGTCCTTAGAATTTTCATATTCGTTTCAATCCATAAAAAAACGTTGATTCAGAGAAAGTCTATGTTCGTGTTCCACTTCCAATGATTCTTCTGAATCATTGCTTCATGGTCTCTTGCAGATGAGACTACACGATGAGCCTGAAAAATCACGCCTTATTTTTTGGTACAAACCTTCATGGTTCCTTGGAAAGTAGCACCAGCAAGAGGAACCCTTTTCATTTGGAGAGAAGGAAGTTGCCAAAGAAGGGTCTTTGCAGTTGGAGGTGCTGCGTGTCTGCAGAACATTCTCATTTGGTAAGCCAAGCGTTTAGGTTTTCTCATTTTTGTGGAAAAAATGTGAGGTTTATGAGAAAAGACGTTATTTTAAGAAATGGGTCAAGGTTAGAATGTGGCAAGGAACCCTTTTTTAGAAGTGAGACTTTGGTGAGTTCTTTGAGCCCTTTATGGAAAGAGGGGCTTCTTTTGATAAGGGCCACAGTTTACACTGCTGTTATCTCTGGGATATGCATGTTGGTGTGGTATGGGCAGAATAAAGCTAAGGGTTTTATTGAAGCCAATTTATTGCCTTCTGTTTGTTCAGTAATCAGTGAACACATTCAACGTGACCTTGTGTTTGGCAAGGTTCGCGGAATCACGCCATTGAGTATTACATTGGAGTCATGCTCATTTGGTCCTCATAAGGAGGAATTTTCTTGTGGTGAGGCTCCTACGGTCAAGCTTCGCCTCCGCCCTTTTGCGAGTTTGAGTAGGGGAAAGTTGGTGGTTGATGCAGTTTTGTCACATCCAAGTGTGTTGGTGGTGCAGAGGAAGGACTATACTTGGTTGGGAATACCATTCACCGAAGGTGGCAAAGAGAGGCATTTCTCAACTGAAGAAGGGATAGATCATCGTACAAGAATCCGGAGGCTTGCACGAGAGGAAGCTGTTGCTCTGTGGGAAAGAGAGAGGGATGATGCAGCTAGGGAAGCTGCTGAGGTGGGTTACTTTGTTTCTGATCGGACTTGTGGTGTATCCCAAGGCGATGATTCAAAGGATATTGAAACTCATTCAACAAAATCTACTGAGACCACACCCTTTTTCTGCATGAACGATGGGAAGCACGATCATCGGTTCATGGACTCAGGTGTTGAATATGATGTGAAACATGCAGATTTGGAAAAATCATTTAGAGTTGGATTTCCTGTGTCACGACTTCAATTTTGGTCTAGAGTAATAACAGGGCGTACAAAACTCAAATTTAAGAGGAAGGCTAATGGGAGTAACATCTGTGCATCTGCTGTTGCTGTCAAAAGAAGAATGTTTGAACGTAGTGCATCAGCAGCTCACACATACTTTCATGATCAAACATGTGGGAAGTTTGGGGAGTCTTCATCGTCTTCTGAATGTTTTCATTTTATGAATCATGATGTGCATTTGGTGAGAAGTGAGGTTGACAGAAATGCAAAACCTGTTGCCATTGCTGATGAAAATAGAAGTGATAGTAACCAAAGTGGAACACAATTCAGAGATCTGGGAATCCGGTCTCATTCAGTAAATGAAAATGTTAGCGGTAATTCAGATTGTTTTAAAGTTGTCAGCGATCCAACTGCACAGAGAAGAGAGAGTAAATTTGAAAATTTGCAATCTAGTGAGGATGTTGCAGAACCTGCTATTATTAATAGTATTAAAGAGAAAAATAAGGAGTTCGTACCTCATGTTGCAGACAATCATATTGATGATGATAGTTCGCCTGGAGGCCAACAAGGTTTGACTTCTGAAGATTTGTTTTTTGTGAAGCCTAAGCCTCGATTGGCGAATTATTCTCAAATTCCATTTGAGCCCTTGCTTGTGAAATTTGGCTTAACCTCATTTTTAAGAAGTATTGAGGAGTGGATATCTTGCTTTCTTTCTGGTCCTATTGAAAATTTGAAGTCTGATGTGGGTCTGAAAGTTGAAGATATTGTTGGAGAACATGTTGATGGAGTAGATTTTGTGCAGTCTGAAGGCATTACTAAGATGCTTCCTGTTACATTAGATTCTGTTCATTTCAGAGGTGCAACAGTGATGCTACTTGCATATGGTGACAGGGAAGTTAGGTGAGAGCAGATCTTATCATTTACTTTTTATTCTGCAATCACTCTGTGAATGAAGTGATGGACACACCTCTCCACCTGCTTTTTAATTTTATCTACATACTTAGAGAGTTTCTGTTTGATTCTCTTCTAGAAGTGTATGAAATTGACTCAGATATTATCAGATAGTCAGAACCCAGAAGTATGAAGAATTAATGTTTTTTGTATTGGATAGAACATTCTTTAAGTGCCAGGCATAGGATGTTTAAATACCCTAAATCAAGCTACTGTAGGTCTTTATCTTCAGTTGCTCCAATGTGTTTGTGTTTCTTTCAAGAATTTATTAATATATATATTTTACCTTTTTGTTTTCCCTTTTTCCTTGGATCAAGCATGTGCATATTCCTGGGATGCAGATGAATATAATGTAATTCATCTTTTGCTTATCTTGTTCTGTAAAATACCCTTGCTGCCATTGAGTTAATAATATGTTGATTATTATTCGGTATATATATATATATATATATATATATATAAATATATATATATTTGATTATAATTTTTCATTTTAAGTAGGATCTTATGATTTGTGTTTCGGTTACATGACTTATGTGTCTTCCCCTCCTTTCTGATCTGAGGTGGGATCATGATTTTGACAACCTTGGACATGAGGACACACCACACCAAATTCTGAAAATTGTAGGACATCAGACACGCATACATAAACATATATATAAACTTGAAAATTTAAGGAAAAAAGATTAATAATCCATACTATCATGTATATAAGCATCAAAATCTACAATATCTTGATATATGTCAATGTGACAATACTTGCTATTTTGTAAGCCCCTCCCCAAAAAACATGGAGTACCATTTCTATTGACATTTTTCAAGAAACTTGCTAAATGAACTTGTCATAGTAGAAATTGCCTTGCACAAGTACAAATACAGCAATTTTTTTTTTACTTTTTATTTTATTTTTAAAAAAATTGAACCCATTCAGACACATGTTTTCAGTGTAAGTGTTTGTGTTGGAAACATGCATGATACACAGACACAACACCAAAATGGTGTGTTTGTTTTTTTAATTATAGGTGTTCACCCAAAGCTATTGAACATCAGCAACCAGAGCTGTATGCATTATATGAACAGAAAGCAAACGGCCGTCCAAATTTCTTCTCTTTTTGTCTAACTCACTTCAGTTTTTCTTTGTGAGTTTCGGGAGTATCCCCATTCATTGGCCGGTTGTGGGCGAGGAGGGATTCGAACCCCCGACACCGTGGTTCGTAGCCACGTGCTCTAATCCTCTGAGCTAAGCCGAAATGAAATGGCTGGGGAGAGGAAAGGTTTCCCTTTTTTAGGGTACTCCGGGGAACAGATCTATAATTTCACACATGAGGAGTTATTTCTTGGTTTCGCCCAGTCATTAATAACTTTATTATTTTTAGATAAGATCTTTTCTTTTAACTTTAATATTCTTATCATAAATTATATTCAATTTCTATTCAATTCGAATAGAAATTGAATTCTAAGATAATAGAATTGGCGTCCGTAGTTGGGTTTACTGTTAGATTAACTGCAAATCTTGGGTAGCGTATCTTTTAAGTCATTAAGGTTCCCAATTTATCATGCCATGTTGGTATAGTAGACTATTTTATCTATTTATGTCACTTTTGTATCTTAACTTGGAGTCATTGAACTGATTTGGAATTTTTTAATATTTTATGTGAGTTTATTCATCTTGGTTTTGTAGGATAAAAGGACGATATATGAATTTTTAAGTAGAATATTTTAGATTATTGAGTATAAACTTGTTTGAGAGATGTTATGCTTTTAAATAATAAAAAGATGCTTTTATATTGTAAAGAAAAATCTTACACCAAAAAATGATGTTGTGCGTGAATTTAAGTGATCTTTACTCTTACTTTCAGGGAGATGGAGAATGTTGATGGGCATGTAAAGTTGCAAAACCACTATAGTCGCATACATGTGCAGCTGAGTGGAAATTGTAATACTTGGAGATCAGATATTATATCTGAAGATGGCGGCTGGTTGTCTGCCAATGTTTTTGTTGATACTATTGAGCAGAATTGGCATGCTAATTTAAAAATCGATAATCTTTTTGTTCCGGTAAGGTATATAAAAATTTGATGTTCCAATATTTCCTGCTTAGGCATTTAAGTTCTGTGGCTTGAGTTCTATGCAGCTGTTTGAAAGGATCCTAGAAATTCCAATTACATGGTCTAAAGGAAGGGCTAGTGGAGAGGTGCTTCTCTAACTTATGCTCATTTTCTTTTTTATTTATTTGATAGTTTAGGAAGATTATTTTTTATTTGAGTATTGGGAAAGAGTCTTAATAGAATTTCAGCTAAAAACTGTATTTCTGACATCATAATGTTAAAGAATAAATGCTACATTTACTTATATATTTTTAAGTATAGTACTCGTGATTGGTTTTTATTGGTGCTATAAACCTCAGATCTGCCTCCTGACTGGAACAATTAGTTTGAGTTAAAAAACCTAAGTGATCTGAGCAATGTGAATGATTGGTTGTTGTTGTTTCTCCCTTTATTAGCACAGCTCTTCTTTCTTCTGTCAAAACAAAAATGTCTAAAATCAAGTGAAACCAATTGAGTTCAATGGTGCACTTTGGTTTGAATAGGTCATGTTCAACCCTAGAAGATATCTTCCTTAGCTTTTGCTTGGAATTATGGTCTGGCATGGCTAAACCCAACTGGAGTTTCACTATACATGATCATTACTCTGATAGTCTGATTATTTGGTTATTTAATTTCCTGTGTTATAATGTTATTCGTATTTGCTGCTAATACTTTAAAGTTTATGTCCAGTTTCCCTTGACAATACATATAACCATATGTTGATATTAGTTTTGATCTGTCAATGGAAGCTCTTTTTCCAACTGTTTATAGATTCAACTGCATAGTATTAGTATATTACTTGATGAACTCTTTTGTTATTTCATAGGCATATAAGCACTATATTTTATTGGCTTAGGTTGTGGAGCTTCTAGATATCTTGTTACCTCTGGTTCTTCAGATTCTGTTATAATTATTTTGTCGTGATGCTAATATAGCGTTACCCTATGTTTAGGTTCACTTGTGCATGTCAAAGGGGGATACTTTTCCAAATTTTCATGGACAGCTTGATGTGACGGGGTTGGGCTTCCAACTATTGGATGCGCCATCATGTTTTTCTGTATGACTTTGTATACTCTCCTCTTTTGACTCTTGAAGTTTCATTTTCCATATGTTTTGTATTCCTTCTTTAGCGTCTTAATAGAGAAAGGTTAGGCTTGGTGTCTTTTGAAAGGCAACTCAACCATTGCATTTGCTTACTCATTGCATTTTATATGCTTACCAAACGTATGCGTTATATGAAGGCAATACATGAGTGATGAACTTATGTTTAGGTCCCTTATCTATCCTGAAATAATAAATAAAAAATATTGGAAGTTCTATTTATGAGTTAAGAGCAGTTGCAGTACTAAAAATAATATATTTTCTCTTTATCCTTTGTCAGATAAGGACTTGTGTGAAACTAGGAAGGAAGTGGCTACATTTGTATGAATAATTGCCCTTTCTGGTTTGATGTGGTGCCTTGATTTGGAATCTAAAAATAAGATTTATTGGTAGGCAAAAAAAAGAAATTTGAAGGGAAGGGGGAAGTGAACCGCACTCCCAAACTTTGGTAGGGACTTACGCTACCACTGAACAAAGCGCAAGTGGCAATGTGCTATATTCATTTATTTTTTTCACTATATGTTAGCTTTCCTTGCCCTACTCATCTAAGGTGGTTTATTCATGCAAGGAGATAATCCACATAGGCTTTAGTGAGATGATTGTATCAAATGGAAAATAATATGATTAAAAGTGGTAGAGGTATTGTAAGATACAAAAAAGAGTTTTTGTATAGATTATTTTGATTTACAGTAATAGGAGATATTTATACAAGTGGAAAAAATGAAAAAATAGATAAGAATGACTCAGCAATGAGTCGTCAGTCCTATCCTATCATGACTCAACATATTCAAAAATCCAAATATCCTAATTTCCTACACTCCTCCTCAAGTTGGGAGGTAAATATTGATCATTCCCGACTTGCCAATCAGGTCTTCAAAGGCTAGCTGTTGTAGGCCCTTAGTGAGGATATCTGCATTCTGCTCTTTAGCAGGAATATACATTATACACACACTTCCATCATCTATTTTTTCTTTGATGAAGTGGCGATCAACTTCCACGTGTTTTGTTCGATCATGGTGAACAGGATTTTGAGCGATGCTGACAGCTGCCTTTTTGTCACAATAGTTTTATTGGTAGGGAATATGAGATATTCAACTCTTCAAGAAGTCTTCTAAACCAGATTCTCTCACAAACTCCGTGGGCTAAAGTTCGAAATTCAGCTTCAGCACTGCTTCTTGCGACCACTGTTTGTTTCTTACTTCTCCAAGTCATTAGATTTCCCCACACATAGGCGCAATAGCCGGAAGTAGATCTTATGTCCACTGATGAACCTGCCCAATTTGCATCAGTGTAGATTTTAATTGTTCTATTATACCACTTTTTAAAGAATAATCCTCTGCCTGGTGTGTTCTTGAGGTATAAGCACCCTATAGACTGCACTTAGATGTTTCTCCTTGGGTGAGTGCATGAATTGACTAACCATACTCTCCGCAAAGGCAATGTCAGGTCACGTGTAAGACAGATAGATTAGTTTGCCAACCAGTCTCTGATATTGGTCTTGTTCCACCTCGTTCCCATCTTCAAAACCTAACTTGGTGTTAGGCTCTACAGGTGTCTCTATCGGCTTACATCCTAACATTCCTGTTTCTAGCAAAAGATCTAGAATATACTTCTTTTGTGTGAAAGTGATGCTTGTTTTACTCCAAGCAACTTCCATACCAATGAAATATTTAAGAGTTCCAAGGTTCTTTAACTCGAACTGAGCTGCTAGGTATTCTTTCAAGGAGTTCAATTCCTCACTATAGTCAACTGTAAGAACTATATCATCCACGTAAACAACGAGAATAGCGACTTTACCATCCTTAGAATGTTTGTGGAAGAGAGTATGATCAGTTTGTGCTTGGATGAAACCTGTTCCTTTGACAGCTTGTGTGAATTTTTCGAACCATTCTCTAGGGGACTGTTTCAACCCATAGAGAGACTTCTTCAATTTACACACCAATCCATCTCCTTTCTCAAAACCAGGTGGAGAATCCCTATAGACCTCCTCATGTAAATCGCCATTTAGTAATGCATTCTTCACATCTAACTGTTGTAGAGGCCAATCTAGGTTGGCAGCAAGAGAGAAGAGAACTCAGATGGTATCGACCTTGGCAACTGGAGCAAAAGTTTCAATAATCTATCCCATAAGTCTGAGTGAACCCCTTCGCAACCTATCTTGCCTTATATTTGTTGATGCTATTATTTGCATTGAATTTTATTGTAAACACTTATTTACATCCTATTGCCCGTTTTCCTTTTGGCAAGGTCACTATCTCCCAAGTTCCATTTCTTTCTAGTGCATTCATTTCTTCAAAGACAACATCCTTCCATTTTGGATCATTGAGGGCTCATGTATATCTCTTGGTATCTTTGTATTGTCCAACGTAACAAAATCCTGGGGACAACTTTGCATACGAAATATGATTAGAAATAGGATAAGCAGTACAAGATCGAGTACCTTTTCTAAGAGCAATGGGCAAGTGTAGATTAGTTGTGTCATGGCACTCAAATGTCGGGGTGCTGGAACTAGACCTCAGTTCAGAATCCTAGCAGTATAGAGGCTTTGGGTTATTCACGCTTTGATGGGGCTTTTGCATGCCATAAACTTGTCCCCACTTTGAAGAGGCTCTCCCTGTCCCCAATGGTGAAGGTACTGTTGCTCCCCCTGTCTCCAATAGTAGAGGTAACACTGTGCCGTGAGTAAGTTCCCATGACTTATCTTCATCTGTTCCTATAGACTCCCCCTGAAGAGAAGACAAGGGAAAAATGGGTTGAGTTTCAGAAAAAGTGACATCCATAGAGACAAAGACTTTATGAAGAGAGGGCGAATAACACTTATAGCTTTGTTGGGTAAGGGAATAACCAATGAAGACACACCGGAGAGACCTAGGATCAAGCTTGGACCGTTGATGGGAGGGAATATGGAAAACACGACAACCAAACAACTTGGGAGGTAGGGATGAGATGCCCCGGAAGGAGGGGAAGGTGCGGACAAGACTAGAAATAGGAGCTTGAATGTTGAGAGTACAAGATGACATTCGATTGATAAGATATGAGGCAGTGAGGACGGCTTCCCCCCAAAGGTATGTAGGGACATTCATAGTAAACATAAGAGCTCGAGCAACTTCAAGGAGATGTCGGTTTTTTCTTTCAGCAACTCCGTTTCGTTGGGGTGTGTCAGGACATGAGCTTTGGTGAAAGATGCCATGTTGGGAGAGATATTCCCCAAGAACAGAGTTGAAATACTTTTTGCCATTGTCTGTACAAAGAGTTTGTATAGAAACTTGGAATTGGGTTTGGACTATGGCATGGAATTTTTTGAAAGTGGATGCGACATCTAACTTATACTTTATAAGGTATACCCAACAAACTCGGGAGTGGTCATCAATGTATGTAATGAACCATCGAGCACCTGAAATATTCTTTACTCGGGCTGGGCCCCATATGTCACTATGAATCAAAGCAAATGGGGAAGAGTCATGGTGATCTCTAGGGGGATAATGAACACGAGTATGTTTGGCAAGTTGACAAATATCACAAGAAAACAAACAG
Source organism: Gastrolobium villosum (assembly GCA_032173675.1). Taxonomy (NCBI): domain Eukaryota; kingdom Viridiplantae; phylum Streptophyta; class Magnoliopsida; order Fabales; family Fabaceae; genus Gastrolobium; species Gastrolobium villosum. Next base: position 51,663 of record JAVKPL010013148.1, on the reverse strand, counting down.
AGACTTTTATTAATGAATAACTTTGGTAACAACTTCTGAAGATAGGTAAAATTGGGATGGCTTAACCTACAGTGCCACGTCATAACATCATCGCAAGAGTTAGAGAGAAACATAGAATCGTTTTTCACGAAGGCAGCTTCATGCGTCACATTCTCCTCAAAGTTGTAAAGTCTGTCATCTTCTCTAGCATTGCCAATTATCTTCTCCGAGTCCTGTTCCTGAAAAACATAACCATGTGCAAAGAATTTAGCGAAATAGTGCAACTCAGAGGTCAACTTGCTAACGAAAGTGAGAGTGCAAGCCAGAACTAATGTTAAAATAATTTGTTCGGAAAGTTTGACGGTCAACAATCTGGGAGAAACTGCCATCGGCGATCTTGACCCGAGAAGGATAAGAATATAGAGTGTAAGAACAAAACAAGGTTTGGTTACCTGTCATATGGTCAGAGGCCCCAGAATCAAGAATCCAACGAGTTTGATTGCCAACTTGAAAGGTCATACCTTGCTGAGCCACATTATTAGTGGCCTTAGTAGGTTGAGTCAGAAGCCTCTGAAGTTGAGTCCTGCTGAGAAACACTCCATTAGAGTTAGTGGAGGCAGATGGGGAAGCGGAAGAACCGAACAAGGAAAACATGAACGAGGAGAGAGGGTAGAACAATTTTATTTTTTTTTATGAACATTTTTTTGCAGCATGAACTGTGCCATCGGTGAACATCCAGCGCTGTGAACAGTGATTCCGATATGAACAGTGATTCTAGTCTCCCTCTACTGTGTTGTCTTTTTGGGAGCCTCACTCTTGTGTTTGTCGTTGTTCGATGAGCTCTCCGGTCAATGACTCCACCATTATGATCATCTAGTTCAAATTAGCCCTATCCTGAAATATTTGGCTGATTCGAGATCAACGTGTCCCACACACTTTACTTTTAGCCAAGCCACCAGATGTGCCACTCCTATATTATGCTGCTCGGCACACGCACCATCCTTTAAGCCGCGCTTGGCGTGTCCTGACCACCATTTGTTGCATCATGCCGGCTCTCTCTCCTCTACCTAAATCTACCCTCTTCTCCTTCAGCTGGTCTCTATTTAGGTGTGTTCCCTTGCACAGTCACTGTGTCTTCAGCCCATGACTGGTTCTCACTCCTCCAATGGCTCTAAAGACACCTCAATGGCTGAGCCCCCCGTTTTCTCGATTTACATCGATTCCCCTCTCCAGTGACAAGTTGGATGGAAGCAACTATGGTGCTTGGGCTTTGGATGTCAAACACTAGCTCAATGGGCAAGACTACCTAGACCACTTCACTAACAAGGCTGAATCTGTGCCTACGACCAAACGATTTAGGTGGGCTAAGATTGATGCCCCGTCATGCAGCGTCATCAAATTCGCCATTCATCCCTCCTTGAAACAGATTTTCCGTGCCACATCACTTGCCTTTTTGTATCTGTTTTTTTTTTTTTTTTTTTTTTTTCAGGTTTACAACATTTGTATTTGTTTTTTGATGTTTGGCTTCTACTTGGTGTAAAGTTCATAGTCTTCTTAGAGGGGGTTTCCCTTACGGATATGATAAGGGACACGGTAGCTTTGCTTCATTGATATTTTTTTGTTTGTGCTTTTATTTCTAAGGAGATCTCTTATCATGGCACCTCTTCATATGTACCTTCTATCTAAATGAAATTCTTCTTTTATCAAAAAGCATCTATTTTTTTCTTTTTTTATTGTGTTTCTGGTATGGACTGTGTAGGAATAACTGTTGACAACTTCTGTATCTTTGATCACGTTTGCAATATTTAAGCATATAGATCTGCAGCCATAATAAATATTATTCATGTAGATGAACGTGAAACTAAAATGTGGTCCTTTCTCCCACCTCCCTTTGTTCTGTCTTTGTATTCCTGTTGTTGTAGAACATATCAGCGAGTTTAGGTTTTCGTGGTCAAAGAATATTTTTACACAATGCAAATGGCCGGTTTGGCAGCGTTCCTCTAGAAGCATCAGGAGACTTCGGCATTCATCCCGAAGAAGGAGAGTTTCATCTTATGTGTCAGGTTCCTTTCTCTCTCTCTCTCAAAGGCTTGGTGAAATACAATTTCTGCTTCGCTTGAGAGTTAATTTAGATAATTTGTTCTCTTTAATTTGCAAGAATTTTTCACTGGTGATGCAAAATTCTCCTGTAATCTGCAGTCATATTAGTTTTATTGCTAAATTTGGTTTTTTGTCCAGAATTAATTATCCAAAAATCTTCAGCTATTCTATGACATGCTCCTAGCACCAGCCCTTGGGCTTGGAGCGTGGATTAAGCTCAGACCCATCTTACTTTGTTTTGAAGAAAAATTAGTTTTAATTTAATTATAAATGAGTGGCGAACTCTTGTCTACTTGTGGAAGATACTTTGATAGCATGCCGAGGAATCAACTCTCCTAAAATTCAAGTTCTCAAGTGATTTTTAGTGTAGAAAATGTGTATTTCCTATAGATTGTAAATGAAGTCCTTCATATTCTACGTCTGATCCAATTCATGACAGATGGGAGGAATGGTTTTCTTTTATCTTTTAAAAGTTGCATTCCAATATATATGCCACAGTTGAAAACTGAAATTGAATGAGCCATGCGATGTAAAGTAAACATGGACTTCTCTTTTGTGCTGTGAAAAACTACCGTTACTATTGCTTTTGTGACTATTCAGTGAGAAAATGTGGTAAAATCTCAGTCTAGTTTGCAGGATTTACAGTGAGTTCATTTTACATATTCACACCTCATTCAATTTTGTGATAAATAGGAGGTATTCTCTTCTGTCCTTTAATGTTTTGTATGATCAAATTTCCAGGTTCCTGGTGTTGAAGTGAATGCCTTGATGAGAACTTTTAAGATGAGACCTCTTTTATTCCCGGTACATTTCTTGAGATCAGTGCATTAACTTTGTAAAGAACGAATTCAACCCAAAAGCTTAAGCTGTTGGGTGAGGTTACATTAATGATTTTATATATCTCAACACGCCCTCTCACATGAGAGCCCACTGGGCTTGAGGGGTGGACAATGCACAGGCCCACCTACCTGTGCGAACAAAGAAATTCCACTTGAAAGAAAGTGGGGGGCCGCGAGGATCGAACCCGGGACATGATGCTATGATACCATGTAAAGAACCAATTCAACCCAAAAACTTAAGTTGTTGGGTGAGGTTACATTAATGATTTTATATATCTCAACAAACTTTAACACTTTGAAAGTTTTGAATAAACAAGACTTTGTGATACCACTTACGGGAATTTTTTCAAAGTACATGGATTTAGATATAGAGGGAGAAAAAGGAATAGAAATCGGATAATATTGTTTAATGACGTGATACCAAGTCAATCAATTTATGCATATACATTCACAAGATTCTTATATTATGCTTTTTTTTTTTAATTATACTTTGTAAGTGCAATTACACATACCTGATAGGTATAGCCCATGAGCGAGCTTTTGATAAAAAATACTAAGAACTTACCAAGCCATTTATGACTTAAATAATAGGAGTGAAAATGTAGATTTTCAGAATTTGTACGTCATGGCAAACACCTCTAAGATCAATTTAAACTTCTTTCCTCTCTTGTAAAAGGAAGCATATTAACTTATCCAATATCAATCCCTTTATTTTTCTTTTCTTTTCCTATAATTATTGATTGCAGCTAGCTGGATCAGTGACCGCTCTATTTAATTGTCAAGGCCCGCTGGATACTCCTGTATTTGTAGGCACTGGAATGGTTTCTAGGACATTCTCTTATTTACAAGTTGACACCCCTGCATCTGCAGCTTCTGAAGCACTTGCTAAAAGTAAGGAAGCTGGTGCGCTGGCAGCATTTGATCGCATTCCATTTTCTTATGTATCTGCCAATTTCACTTTCAACACTGATAACTGTGTAAGTTGACAGGGATAATAATTTAGCATTGTCTGTTTCAGAGTAGTTACTCATTGTAAAAGTTTTTGTTATATTATGGTAACACTTTGCATATTGCAGGTTGCTGATTTATATGGAATTAGGGCAAGCCTTGTAGATGGTGGTGAAATTCGAGGGGCTGGGAATGCATGGATATGCCCAGAGGTATACAGATGCTTCTTAGAAAGCCTGTCTTTTTTTTGTTTGGTTAACCTATAGTTCACATTTTTCTGTTCCCCTCCCCTACTAATTTATATCTATTTTGCTCTCAGGGTGAGGAGGATGAGACAGCAATAGATGTGAATTTCTCTGGAAGTTTAGCCTTCGATAACATTGTGCTTCGATATATACCAAGTCATTATCATCAGATGCCACTCAAATTGGGGATATTAAATGGAGAAACAAAACTTTCAGGATCTCTTTTAAGACCGTAAGATGAGCCTTTCTTCAGTTTTTGTTAATTAGTTTTTATTGACTAATTCAACTATATGATTGCTTATTATAATATCTGCTTGTGAGGGTGAGCCTTTGAGCAATAGTAAGGTGGTTGTCTTGTGACTTGGTGGCCTTGGTTGTCTTGTGAAGTGTTGTGAAATGGTCGATGGCGGTGGCTGGTTTCCAGAAAATTTCCACAAAAAGCCATGGCCAGGCAGGTTTGCCATAAGCGTGGCACTATTGCACAGCTTGGGTTGAAATGGAGGCCGTCTTATGCATCATGATTATCCCACTTTAGTGGATATTTTGATGTTTTCTCCTAGTCTGTGTTAGAAAAATAGAAGAAAAGTCTAATTTGATAATAATCTTCCCGTGAACATCATTTTCTTGCCTCTTATCTTATCTGTATCTCAGTAGCTGGCTGCATCTCAGCTGTGCATGCATCTCTCTTTGTACTCGTTTCTGCTTCTCTCTCAGCTCTCTTGTCGAGTTGTCTCTCTCAAGCAGACATTGCTTTCATTTTTGTATCTTTGTAATAAAATTTCATGGTGCCCCTTTTCTTTTTATTTTGTAATATCCTTGTCATCCAACCTTAACCTGCCTAGACTTGACACACACCCAGCCTTTCTCTTGCTTTTCTCACTTCTCTCTTTTTTTTTTCCTTCTTCTGTTTGGTTTCTAAAATCCAGTCTGTTAGAGATATTAAACCATTCATGACCTTCCACCTAATAGCGTAAGATTTTTGGAGAGTTGGTCCTTGACATGGTATTAAAGCCTCTATGATGTAGTGGTCACAAGCTCGATCCTGTTGTTCCCATTCATCTAAATAAAATTGAATTCCAACACAAGGTAAAATGGGTTTGTGCATTGTCTACACTTCAATTCCAAAGGACTCACTTGGATTGTCAATGTCTTGACTTTTAGGAAATTTTACTTGTTAGTCTCTAGTGACTTTATGACCTTATCGTTAATTGTTTTATGCTTTGTCTGTGTTTTTCTTCCTCTCTAATGCATTTATATTTGATTTCGTGATACTTTTGATCATTTTTATTTTCTCCAAAATGTTTTGATTATGCTTATTGTTCTCGATATAAGTTGTTAGCTTGTCTCCATGGACTGCCATTTGCTATTGAAAACACTTGGTGCTGATGTTATTCTTAATACGTCCTTGCTCTCTCTAACTTAATTTTTCCTTTATTAAAAATTATTTTTATTGCAGAAGGTTTGATATAAAATGGACTGCCCCTACAGCAGAAGGGTCTCTCAGCGATGCTCGAGGAGATATCATAATCTCACATGATTTTATTACTGTGAATTCTGCTTCAGCTGCATTTGATCTGTATATGAGGGTTCAAACATCTTATCCTGATGATTTTTCTTTTAATAGAGAAGAGTTTTATGCACCAAGGGCCATTCCATTTACTATTGATGGAATTGAGTTGGTTTTGCGTATGTGTGGGTTTGAATTCTTCAATTTGGTTTCTACATATACTGCGGATTCTCCAAAGCCTTTGCATTTGAAAGCAACTGGAAGGATCAAGTTTCAGGGAAAGGTTTTAAAACCTAGTGGCAATATTAGCGAACAAAATTTTGAGAAGAATAGGCACCATGAGCAAATGTTGGAGAAAGGAATAATAGATAGTCTTGTTGGTGAGGTTTCAATATCTGGTCTCAAACTGAATCAATTGATGCTTGCACCTCAGTTGTATGGGCTGTTGAGAGTTTCTCCTGAGCATATCAAGGTGATGCATAAAACTTTCTCTTCTTAAAAAGTGTTTCATTTTGAGATATTATGGATTTATTGAAGTATACTTGACTGTTCAGCTGGATCACATCACATTGTAGTATCATCATTCATGGAAATGCTTTCTACTGAAGATGTTTGAATTTAATGTTGGAAAAGCCACAAAAAAGGAAATCTTGATAAAAATATTCCTAGTTCAGTAATAGTTAATCAATCCATTGGGTAACTATGTTCAAAATGTGGTTTTTAAGCAATCACTTGTTGGCTTAATTAACCACTTGTGTGGTTGATTGTTTCTATTCCAAGAAACTCTTTTTCTAATTTCCCTTTTATTATTATGTGATATCTCTTAATTTTAATTATATTTGATGGGTAAAACCTTTGTTCTATTCCCATTGGGTGAATTTGTGATTCACTTACAACTTTTTTCATCTTCACTATGTTTATTTTGGTGCTTGTGTTAAGCAGCTTAGCCAGGATCAAACTCTTCTCTTGAGTTGATTGGGTTCGTGATAGAAAATATAGAATTGGGCAAACTGCTTCCCATTTTTGTGGACCTACTTCCCTTTATGATATTTGCTACTTAGTATAGATGATTGATATCAACATGGAGTTTTAGTTATATCATCCATTTATTTGGTCAGATTTCTCCTTTGTACAATTTATAATGTTAGAATATGTGAAAGTTTTCTCATAATATCTTGATTCTATCTTTAGAATAATTTAGAGGATCTTAGATTATCTCTTTAATGTAGGTGAGTCTAATAAACAATTGAATTTCAGCATAAGGTAGGTGGGTCTTTATATTGTCCACACTTCAAGTTTAAAGGGCTCTTGTGTGAGGAGCATGTTAGAGGCGTAATATAAAATCATTCGTGTATCTTGACGTAACAGCTTATACTCTTCGGATAGTTGATTCATGACATGGTATGAAAGTGATACATCTTTGGTGACTTGTCCCATCACTGTTTTGTTGCTAATTTCAATAAAATCCGTAGCTCTATTTTATTTCTATGATTATTTTCTTTCTTTTGATTAGTTGTCTCTATCATGCTATCTATCTTGTGATGCGCACCAGCCTCAGTTTCAATTTTTTTTTTTAGGTCTTTAAAGTGTTCTTGTCATTCTTAAAGAATTTTGAGAAGTTTTAGATTTTTTGTATAATTGCTTGCCAAGATATTTTCTCTAATGATCATTCTAGCAAGTCTCTTCTTCCTTGGTCATGCAACATTGCAACTAACTCTTCTGGCAATGCTTATCTCTCTGACGTCTCCAGCATCAATGAGATACCTTTGCAGCCATCTTTTGTTGAGTGCAGATTTTTTTGTTTGCTTATTTTTACTTTTTAAAGGTTTCAGTTGTAACAAGTTTAAAGTTTAGTAAGGTTTAATTTGAGGGGGAGTGTTAGATGGATGAAAAATATCTCATAATATCTTGATTGTATCTTAGAATAATTTAGACTACGTTAGATTATCTCCTAAGGTTGGTTTCCATATATTTATATAATTCATCATGATTTGTTTCCTTATTTAATTAGAATTTGAAGTCTAATAAAAATCCTTGAAATCTAATATTTAATATAAGTAGGGAGTAGTGGTTTGCAATTTGTATTGCATCATAACACATCCTTCATATCAAATCAGTACCAATTTCCAAATATTCAGCCTTTATTCTCTATTTTCTTCCTTCACTACCTAAATTTCCTATAATTTCAACATATAATTTCCTAAAGGAGTAGAATTATTTTTCCCTGTAGTCTATATATTACAGTCAGTTGTTATCTAAGAGGTTTTATTTTGTGAGGTAGGTATGTTGATATTGTAAAGAACCTTGGGATACACCACCCCAAAAGCTAGCTCAAAGGGTGAGAGTGCCCAAGGCCTTATAAACTCCGCATTAGTTGTTCATCCAACCAATGTGGGACTATATATCTCAACACGCTCCCTCACACGAGAGCCCATTGGGTTTGAAGAGTGGATAATGCAACAGGCCCAGCCTACCTGTGCTATGAAATTCCACAAGAGAAAGTGGGGGACGGTGAGGCTCTGATACCATGTAAAGAACCTTGGGATACACCATCCCAAAAGCTAGCTCAAAGGGTGGGAGTGCCCAAGGCCTTATAAACTCCACATTAGTTGTTCATCCAACCAATGTGGGGCTATATATCTCAACAGATATCATCAAGTTTTGGCTGTGCATCTGTGAGACTGTTTCAGATTATCTGGCATCCTGGCTCTATTTAATATATATAGTTTTTGTAACTTCCAGTTATTCTTGGAATACAGTTGGATTCCTCTGGTAGGCCTGATGAAAGTCTTGCAGTGGAGTTTGTTGGGCCACTACAGCCAAGTAGCGAAGATGGTCTGCAAAGTGGGAAACTGCTGTCTGTTTCCCTTCAAAAAGGGCAATTGAGGGCTAATATTTGTATTCAACCATTTCGTTCAGCTAGTTTAGAGGTAACTATATTTAAATTTTAGGCCCAGTGTTTGAATCTAAATCTGTTTGTTTCTCTGCTTGCATAATTTAGGTCACTTTGTATTAGACAAAAAGTTTGTATTGAAAATCTTTCTTTTCTTTCTCCTTTTTTGTATTTGGCTTCCTTGTAGGTTCGACATTTTCCACTTGATGAGTTGGAGCTCGCTTCTCTCCGGGGAACTATACAGAGGGTATGGCATCATATTGGCCTATTTGATTTGATTTTTCCCCATCGTCCTTGTCCCTTGCTGTTCACTCTTACTCATATATATGTTTAGAGGAGAGATAGAGGTATCATATTAGAATTGAGAGTCAAAATTCTAATGTAAATCAACTTTATTTTTGTCCCTCGTCTTTGTCCCTCCTTTTTTTCCGGCCTTGCTTAAATGAAAACCTAGTTGAGGAATTATTTAATGGTCATGTCATGGAAACAATATATGGTGTTTTTTCAACTGGCAGCAGCTCTTTGCTTTCAGGCAGAAATCCAGCTTAATCTTCAAAAAAGAAGAGGACATGGAATTCTATCCGTACTTCATCCCAAATTCAGTGGTGTGCTCGGTGAAGCCTTAGATGTGGCGGCTAGGTGGAGTGGAGATGTTGTGAGTGCATAAGACCATTCTCTTATTTGTTTGCACCTGAATGACTTACTTGTTAGTAAACTTTTTGCTATCCTGGGAATTATATGAAGTCTGTTAGCATGACCAGAGTTGATTATGAATATGGGAAGATGTAGTGTTCATTAGTTAATTCTGTTAGTTTATATTTTTTTCTTCAGTTTAAAATTTTACTCGCACAATATTAAATATAAGTAGTCTCAAATATGAGTAGTCTTTTTAGTGTTTGCTACTGGTGATGGTCAATCATAGATGTATAGCAACTTACCTTTAATCTTAATGAAAAAACAGTTGCTCAGTTGAAATATATATATATATATATATATATATATATATATATATATATATATATATCAACAACCGTTGAACATCCTTTTTGGTTACATTGGAAGGAAAATGACAACTTTTAATGAAAGCAATGTTTTTAAAGCTGTTAATAATGTTTAGGTTTAATACTGATTGTCAGTTGATGCGTCATTGTTCAGATCACTCTCGAAAAAACTGTTTTGCAACAAAACTACAGTTGTTATGAACTTCAAGGTGAATATGTGTTGCCTGGCACCCGAGATCGTAATCCTATTGACAGAGAAGGTGGTCTTTTGAAAAGGCTAATGTCTGGGCATATTGGTAGTGTTATATCCTCAATGGGCAGGTGGAGAATGAAACTTGAAGTTCGTAGAGCTGAGGCTGCTGAGATGTTTCCTCTTGCGAGGCTTCTTTCTCGAAGTATGGATCCTGCTGTTCATTCAAGATCTAAGGTTGTATCATTATTCATGTCTTGGGAGATTACATATATTCATAATTATCCATCTTAATTTAGCTTAGTTGTTTAAGAAGCTCTGCTTATGGCTTCATCTTTGTAGCTGTTAGTAATATGTATAATTATATCTAGGTTCAGTTATCATAGGAACATAGTAATTAGGAAAATTGTATCTTTTTATTTGTATTCATTATATAAATATTGAGTCTGCCGTGCAGTTTAGAGACACATGTTTACAAAGATAGGCAACCCAAAAATGGGAATGTCTGGTGGACCCATTGCCTTCTGGTGAATTTTTTTTTCAAACAACTATATTTTCACTCTGGTTTGCCGACCTTCCTCTGCTTCGTCAGTTTCTAATAGATAAGCACATGTTGCTTCTGTCAATCACTTTATGATAGCTAATAAGCAACCATCTCACCTAAAAGCTCAAGTTATTAAGTGAAGGTCACTTTAATGGTTTTATATTAGACTTCTCTATCACATCCCCTCATACAAAAGTTCATTGAACTTGAAAGATGGATAATGGGTAGACCAACCTACATGTACTAAGAAATTCCATAGTTAAATATTCATTAGAAGAATGAGGGTTGGTGAGTGTCGAACTCCTGACCACTCGGTCACCTAATACCATAATAAGCAACCATCTCACCTAAAAGCACAAACTGTTAAGTGAAGGAAGCTTTAATGGCTTTATGTTAGACTTCTCTAACAACAACATTTCCAGCTGACAACTCCATCTCTGAACTCACCTCCATTTGCTCGATCGTCCACCAGAGACATAGCCACAAAGGCCTCTCTACGTGTCTTCACACCTCCCCAAGTTTCTGTGTCTTGTCCTGCATGCTGCTGTTATCGTTTTGTAGCAGTGCATCCTGCCACTAGCTTTGTTTCACTCACCTTAACCAACATCCTTCTCTTTAGATCTTGCCTCACCTTCTCTGTTCATGCCCAAGTTAACCCACATGCTTGGTTGAAGTCATTCTGGTACCTCGGGGTTTCGTTTTTTAGCTTTTGTGATTTGACCCATGGCTGGTATTGATCCTTGTGATTTGCCCCAGGGCACTACAAAGTTTGCAGCCCTTATAATGGGCCCTTCTTGGTGTCCAAGCAAGTTGGGGCAATAGCTTTTGAAGTCAAACTTCCTCCTCAGGCACGTATACACCCAGTTTTCTACGTATCACACCCAGTTTTCTACTCATCGCAGTTGAAGAAGGCTATTGTCCAGCATCCCGTGGAAGAGGAGATCCCTGATGACCTCCAGGTGGATGCTGTCTGATTCTTTCCAGCTCAAGTGCTGGGTTCCTGTATGGTTATGCAGCAAGGGAAGTCAGCGGACCAAGTTCTGATGCAATGGAGGACCAGCCACCTGAAGAAGCTTCCTGGGAAGATGTGACTATTATCCAGAGCTGGCTTCTTTACAAGTGGGTAATATTAAATATGATTGGCCTTAAGAACAGGGAAACCTATAGCTTGGAGAGTATATTCTTGAAGGAATTTGCCCAAGCAGTAGTTAGGTTAGTTAAGGATATAAACTGAGGAGGAAGAGCAGTTAGCAAATGCTCAAGTGGGTTGTTATTTGGTTAGTCCCTTAGGAGGGAAGATATGTCAATGTATTTAGGAGGATGCTCTCTCGATGGAGAGCCACTTTTGGAGATTTGTTAGTTGACTTAGATATTCCTCAGTGTGAAGGGAGCACTCCCTTGTGAATAGCTCTGCTCTTGTATTCTTTTCCTAATATCAACCAGTCCTCATATTCATCTTCATCTTTCTCTCAAACTTTCTTTTCCTAATATCAATAAAAGAATTTCTTCTACTCCTCATCTTCATCTTTCTCTCAAACTTTCCCAACCCCTGCACTGTAAATCCCTAGGACTCACCTGGAGCTGTATTTCAAAACCTAGCAGTAAGCTTTTCTTTTGATTTTAAATTTTGTTCTATTAATAAAAGTAGCCTTATTGAATTAAAATTGCATACCCATGAGTCATATCTAGCAATATATATATATATAATTTAATGCTTTTTCGATTGTATTCTTCACCAAAATCATGTAGTTCATCCTGTATAGTGTATACATTTTCTTTAGTTAAGAAAGACTGATTATGCGTGTTGCTATGCCACATGTATGCAGGATTTCTTCATTCAAAGTTTGCAGTCAGTGGGATTATATGCTGAAAGCCTTCAACAACTGCTTGAGGTATTGTCAAAGGATCACTATACTTTATTTTCCTTTGAAAAGACGCAATACCGGATGCCTGAGTATGTGCTTGTAACATGAAGTGCATTTGTAGCTACTTCTTATCGATAATACTATTTAGCCCAATAAAATGCATTGCAAAAAGTTTCTTTTTTCTATTGTTAATGATACACACAACTTGCAGACAATAAGGGGGCATCATGCTCCATCAAATGATGTTGTTCTTGAAGATTTAAGTCTTCCTGGTTTATCTGAATTCAAAGGTCGCTGGCGTGGATCTCTTGATGCTAGTGGTGGAGGAAATGGAGACACCCTGGTAATTTTATTTTATTTTCACTTTTTTGTATTCCTAGGAAGGGCCGGCTTGGCTCAGCGGTAAGCTTGTTTGCCGTGGTGTGTCAGGTCGCAGGTTCGAATCAGTCTCTCTGCAAAAAGCAGGGGAAAGACTGCCTAGAGTATTCCCTTCCCCAGACACTCACCAAGTGGGTATTTGAACTGGGTCGGCCCTTTTTTTTTTGTATTCCTAGGAGTTGGCATGAATAATCTATTTTTGAAGATTAACTTTCTTATTCTGTCATTTTAGGCAGAATTTGACTTTCATGGGGAGGACTGGGAATGGGGAGACTACAAAGCTCAGCGTGTCTTGGCAGTTGGTGCTTACAGTAATGATGATGGTATGCACCTGGAGAAATTTTTTATCCAGAAGGATAATGCCACCGTCCATGCAGATGGAACATTGTTGGGGCCTAAATCCAATCTTCATTTTGCTGTCTTAAATTTTCCCGTTAGTTTGGTCCCAACTGTAGTTCATATCATTGAATCTACAGCAACAGATGTTGTTCATTCTTTGCGGCAATTGTTGGCACCCATCAGGGGTATACTGCACATGGAAGGAGATCTTAGAGGAAGTTTAGCAAAACCAGAATGTGATGTGCAAGTAAGGCTCCTGGATGGTGCCATTGGTGGTATTGATCTTGGACGAGCAGAACTTGTTGCTTCTCTAACCTCAACCAGTCGTTTTCTATTCAACGCAAAACTTGAACCTATAACCCAAAATGGTCATGTACTCATTCAAGGAAGCATTCCTGTTGCTTTTGTGCAAAATAACATGTTACAGGAAGATGTAGAATTAGAAAAGAGTCGGTCTACTTGGGTTCCTGATTGGATGAAGGAGAAGAATAGAGAAAATGCTGAAGATGCCAGCGATATAAAAGTTTCTAGAGATAAAAATGAAGAAGGTTGGAATACACAATTGGCAGAAGGCCTTAAAGGCTTAAATTGGCAAATTTTAGATGTTGGAGAAGTAAGGATTGATGCTGATATAAAAGATGGAGGAATGACGTTGGTGACAGCTTTATCTCCTCATGCCAACTGGCTTCATGGAAATGCTGATGTCATGCTTGAGGTGGGTGAAGTCAATATAATTTTCCTCACATATTTGATGTTTACCTCTCTAATATGGTTTGACTTAATAGGTCAGAGGTACAGTTGATCAACCGGTGCTTAATGGACATGCAACATTCCACAGGGCATCTATTTCTTCACCTGTGCTCCAAAAGCCTCTAACCAACTTTGGTGGAAATGTTCATGTCAAATCAAACCGGTTATGCATCACCTCACTGGAGAGTAGGGTAAGCAGAAAGGGAAAGCTCCTTGTAAAAGGGAACCTACCACTCAGAACTAGTGAAGCAGCCCTTGATGACAAGATTGAATTAAAGTGTGAAGTTCTGGAAGTACGGGCACAAAAAATATTTAGGTAGCATTCTTAACTTCTGTAGAAGGTTTCTTGTTGATGTCTTGACTTATTCATGAATGTAAAGTGGCTGATTGACCTTTTAATCATAAATATCATTTATTTTTGGAACTGTATTCTCTTGTTCCTATACATGATTCCTATTAAAACAGATGTTCTATTTTTGTCAGTGGTCAGGTTGATTCTCAGATGCAAATAACTGGTTCGATATTGCAACCAAACATATCTGGAAATATCAAGCTAAGTCAGGGAGAAGCATATCTGCCACATGATAGAGGTGGTGCTCCTGCTTCTAATAGATTCCCATCAAATCAGTCTACGGTTCCTGCTGGTGGTGTTAGCCGAGTGTTTGCTTCAAGATATGTTTCACGATTTTTCAGCTCAGAATCTGCTTCTTCAAGGGCCAAAATTTCTCAATCATCTGGCTCTGGTATTACTTTACATGTCTATCAGTTTACCCTGTGATCTCTTTTTTATCTTATAATTTAGTGCTGAATGCTATATAATCAGAATGAACTCCCTTACTAGTAATTGGAAATGAAAAGCTCTCACACCCCTTTATACGTTGTTAGACTTACTTCTCATGTTTTGATAGAACTTGACCAGAACTGGCTGAATAGTTCTGTATAGTTACTGAAATTCTGCAACTTATATAGTGTATATCAATAACAGTGGCATGTTTGTTTAGAAATTCTAGAACTCTTTCCCCCTCTCTATAGAACAGGAACTAAAAAAAAAAAAAATATATTGAATATGCCAAGCAATTTGAGAGGCCTGGTTCTCTCTCAACCAGCGGTAATCTCTTCCTCCCCCCTCTCTCCACTCTTTTATCTTTTTATTCTGCTACTAACTAACGGAAGCCATTCTTGCTTCCTACCCTCCCACATTCTCTGCCATGTGAAAGGGAGTTTATTTATGGTCGAACATAACTCTTCTTCACATTCCATGGATTGATCGCTTTGCCAATTTCTTTGCGATCATGTGTGCGCACTCGACATTGCACCTCTGCCAGGAGCCCTCCCAAAATGTATCCAAGGAATTGATCTTCACTAACCTCGGGTGCCTGTGAAACCAGTGCTTCAAATTCCTGGACATATTCCTCTACAGTGCACCTTTGCTGCAGGTTCATCAAATGTTCATAAACAGTTGCCAAAATTGCGACCTCCAAGACAGCACAGGTGATTTCTTGTGCAAGTATCGGAACCAATGCACAGCCAGAGAATGTCTAAAACTGACTTCTTATGTACCTTTCTGCTTCTATTTAACTAACAAGATAACCTTCCCTATTCTTTCCCGCTAACCCCACTTGTCAACTACCCTTTAACTAACTAAGCTAACTGTTCCCTCCTTTTTCTTGTTTCTTCTAGTGTACACTTTCCAGGCCTGCTCAACAGGTCCATCTTGTCAATGTCTAAAAAGTTCATTCTAAAATGTAGACCTAGTTAAGTAATTACTTCCCTGATAAAATGACATAGCTATGGTGACAAAATATTTTACAATTGTTGGAATATTTAGAAGATATTTTATATTGTTATAATTATATCTTAAAATAGTTTAGAGTATGTTAGATGATCTCTTAGGATTGGTTTCTATATTTCTTTATATTTCATGATTTGTTTCCTTATTTCAGGAGTCCCCTTTTGATATAAATAAGAGTTATTACTTTGTCTTTTGTATCACATCATATCACATCCTTCACAATAATCTCAATATAATTTTATTTTTAAGTATTTGTCCTCCCTCTATAGCTAAATCCCTATAATTTCAACAACAATTACAGTGATTTACCGAGAATATTATGTCTTGAAGTATGTGGGACTATTACAATACTAAGCAACTATCCTTTAGAATTTTGTTATTTCTATCCAACCAAACCAGAGGCACCAAGTCATTGCATGTATTGTTCTGCTGCAACAAATCATTAGTATAATTTTATGTATTGCAGTCCAAACTGAAGCCATAACTGGGAGATTGACCTTCAAAAAAGAATCTTCCAAGGGCCAAATCATGAGAAGGGTTAAAAATTCTAAAAATGAAGAATTTTTTAGACTTCATTTCACCATTCCACACAGTTCATCACAAACCTTAGGACATGCCATTGCCAGGATAAATCATTTGATTGCTTGATCTTCTACTTTTGCTTATGTTGTTCATAATTTAGTATATTTTCACAATGGCTATTAGTGTATATTAAATTTTTTTTTTCCCTAAAAAAAACAACAGTGGCAGTTAATAAGTCAACTCAGGTTGAAACGGAGATGGAGCAAGTGCAGATTAAACCAAATGTAGAAATCTGCCTGAATGATTTGAAGCTTATACTTGGACCCGAGTTGAAGATAGTTTATCCTTTGATTCTTAATTTTGCTGTTAGTGGTGAGCTTGAGTTGAATGGTCTGGCCCATCCCAAATGGATAAAACCTAGAGGCATACTGGCATTTGAGAATGGAGAAGTTGATCTAGTTGCAACACAGGTTTGAGTGACGTTTTATTTTGCAAATCTTGTAAATTGTAACCTGTGGTTTCTTCTAAGCTCTTTTTGTTTCGGTTTGGCTTTTATATTTTGTAAAGAACCTTGGGATAGATCACCCCAAAAGCTAGCTCAAAGGGTGGGAGTGCCCAAGGCTTTATAAACTCCACATTAGTTGCACATACAACCAATGTGGGACTATATATCTCAACACGCCCCCTCACACGAGAGCCCATTGGGCTTGAAAAGTGGATAATGCAACAGGCCCAACCTACCTGTGCTAAAAGAGTCCACAAGAGAAAGTGGGGGACGGCGAGACTCTGATACCATTGAGCTAGCTTTTGGGGTGGTATATCCCAAGATTCTTTACATATTTATTAACCCATTTTTTATGTTGATACAATCCATTTCAAATGCAGGTGAGGTTAAAACGGGAGCACTTAAATATTGCAAAATTTGAGCCTGAGTATGGACTAGATCCGTTGTTAGATTTAGCTTTAGTTGGATCTGAGTGGCAATTTAGAATTCAAGGTAGAGCTAGCAATTGGCAAGACAAACTTGTGGTGACTTCAACGCGTTCTGTGGAACAGGATGCACTCTCACCTACTGAGGTAAAAGATATGCCTACGTTGTTGTCTTGCATGACCAATTTGTAGCATGAAAGTCAACTTGTTAATCCTTTATTCAACTGTAATCTATGTGTTATTTGTGTAAGTTTAGCTGTAATCTTGATCTATTAAAAAAGATGCTGGGGGAAAACAGATATAAAGAAATTATTATATATTGAGAGCCACCAGCTTTTCTCCATCAGTTCAAAACATGAAGGACCTAGCCCAACAATGGCTTTATTCACACCCATTAAATTCGTTCATGTGTCAGACTCCTTGCTCCTGCATTGTTGAAGGCTTTCTTTTTCAGTTCTGACAGCAAAAGTTTGCCTTGTTATTATGATGATTATTATTATTTGGATTTGCAAATTTGCATTTGTCTAACACATACACAAACCAAATACAAGTTGATAGTTTTGTCTGTGAACTGAAGGCCAACATCTGCATGATCTGATGATCGAGCGCAGTAGTCCTATTAATTGTTTCCATCTATGCAGGCTGCCAGAAGATTTGAGAGCCAATTAGCTGAATCCATTTTGGAAGGCAATGGTCAGCTTGCATTTGAAAAGCTTGCAACTGCAACTCTTGAAAAATTGATGCCACGAATAGAAGGGAAGGGAGAGTTTGGCCAGGCTAGGTGGAGGCTAGTGTATGCACCTCAGATTCCTAGTTTGGTTTCTGTTGATCCTACAGCAGATCCTCTCAAGTCACTTGCCAGTAATATATCGTTTGGTACTGAAGTTGAAGTCCAGCTTGGGAAACGTCTTCAGGTAATCATAATAAAAATTAGTCAATCTTTCAGAACTTTGCTTCCCAAGACCTATGTTACCATTAATTTCAGCTGACTTCTAGTGTCAATTATTTATTCTGTATCAATGTAGAGGGAAAAGAATAGCTATAGTATTGCTTTCTAAATAAAAAAGCAGATGATACCCATTAAATTCATTTCAAATGACAACTCTTTTCTGATGTAATGGCTAAATATGGAAAAAATTTAGAGACAAGGTGTTAGGATCCATTTGCAAGGTATGAGACTTGGAGTCCCACATTGGTTGTATGGGCAACTACTGTGGGGTTTATAAGGCCATGGGCACTCCCACCGTTTAAACTAGCTTTTGGGGTGGGGCATCTCAAGGTTCTTATCGAATAGTATCAGAGTCTTCCACTATGCCTCCCAGTTGCAATTGAGCGGCACGAGTAGTGACGCAGGCATTGCAGTGTTCGCTCAGGACTATTAAAAGACTAGCGCAAAGCCAGCCCGCGTAGGCGCTGGGGCTGCGGAGCGTGGTGGAATGTTAGGACTCATTTGCAAGGTATGGGACTTGGAGTCCCACATTGGTTGTATGGGAAACTAATGTTGGGTTTATAAGGCCTTGGGCACTCCCACCATTTGAGCTAGCTTTTGGGGTGGTGCATCCCAAGGTTCTTATCACAAGGAATTCTTGGTAAAAAGTTTTTCCAGTCTAGGAATAATAAGTGGTTACTAATTGACCACTCTTTGAACATTGTTAACTAGTTAAGTGGTTAATTTGCTTAACCATTCCTAAACTAGTTACTTTTTTATATCAAATTCTTTCTTTTCTTTTCTTTTTTAAAAAAAGTACCTAAATATACCAAATCCTTTTTCTGGTTTTCACAAGTATCTGTTTCAATTTTTAAACTGTAGGTTTTTACTGTTTATAATTATCTAAGAAATTTTCTTACAGGCCACAATAGTTAGGCAAATGAAGGAATCCGAGATGGCAATGCAGTGGACCTTGAGCTATCTACTTACAAGTCGTTTGAGAGTGCTCCTACAATCTGCTCCATCCAAACGCCTTCTTTTTGAATATTCTGCTACATCCCAGGATTGACACTTGCATCCAAGTAACATTTGCAAATTGCAACTGCATTTTTTCCCCCACCTAGACTAATTTGTATTACTTTTCCTAGTAGCTTGGCCTTACCCTTTGTAAATGCAGTTTAAATGCATTCCACTTCAAAATTACCTCATATTATGTTTATATGAAAGAGGAATTTTGGGATACTCTTTGAATATGTAAAAGTAGAGTAGATGCATGTTATTTTTTTGCTCAGATTGAGCATGTTCATATGTAGATGCTTAATTCATGAATACTTCAGCCTATTAGTTTTATTCAGAAATTCAATGTTAATGAAAGGAAATATAGCATGATTGGATATTGTTGACAAATAAGGTAAGTTTTGTGTGCGTTTGGCTTGAGCAGTGTGTTTCTTTCTGTGCATCAAAACCATCAAATCCTATCTTGCATTCAATTTAATGTTGCATTGCTTCATTGGCTAGATTTGGTACTCTTGGTAACAGCTGCTTTTAAATTTTGATGGGCTTGTAAATTAACAAACAACATCTGTATTTTTAGGGAAAAGATACTTGCAATATATTGTTATATACAATATATTGAAGGGCCGGTTTGGCTCAGCGGTAATCTTGCTTGCCGTGGTGTGTCAGGTTGCGGGTTCGAATCGGTCTCTCTACAAAAAGCAGGGGAAAGATTGCCTAGAGTATTCCCTTCCCAGACACTCACGAAGTGGGTATTAGACCTGGGTCGGCCCTTTAATATAAGATAAATATAACCCTACAATTTTACCTCTGAAGTTTCATGTTTCTTGTCTTCATTAAAAACATTTAATTAGAGCACAATTATATATACAAAATATTTATGTATTACTTGATAACAATGTGTATATGAAAATTCCTGAAAGATTTAAAAGGTCTTAAGCATATAAGTAAATTATTAAAAAAGGGAATAACATCTATCCTTTTAAAGGATATAAGCTTATATCCTTTTAGATCCTAACCGTTGATTTCCGTCCATCAACAGTTATAATCTATTGGGTCAAAATTATTAATTAATTAATAATAAATTTGACTCATTAAGTTTGATCCAATAGATTATAACCGTTGATGGACGGAAATCAATGGTTAGGATCTAAAATGTTATAAACTTATATCCTCTAAAAGGATAGATGTTTTTCCCATTAAAAAAATATGCTCTTTCAAATTAGGAAGGTTTCTATGGGCTAAAATAATTGAATAAATGTGGTATAATTGTATTAGTGAATATTTATTAAAATACGTTCATGAGTCTTCATTAAGAAATTTGGAATTGAATTTGAAAAATTGTTTATTATTATTATATATAATGATATTTTTTTAATAATAACAGACTATTAATAGTTAACCCCTTCCTCATAAATACTTGTGTATTAAATCTCTCTTATTTATTTTAATAATACTTGTAACTTTAATTTTTAATTTTCACCCCATTATAAAATTTTCTGGATATGTCATTGTTTCCTCGTCTATGACTTTGCCCAATCGAGTTTATGAGATAAATTATTATTCTAGTTAATCATTAATGGATATTATACTTTTTTCATATTGAGATTTTTTTTTCTCATTAGATTTATTTAATGAAATTCTTACGAGACATACTTATAATGTAAGTGTCATGAATATTAATTAAAAGAAATTATTACTTAGATAACAATTAGCAAGAGAGAGTCTTAATTAACAATCAAACGTTTCAGCTAATCATCACTTAATCTTCAGTGAGCACTCATTCCTTTTATGCTTTTTATTTTTGGGGTCGGATAAATATTGTTATTTATTGATACATAAATAGTGACTTCTAAGAAAATCAGTTATAAAACCTCTTCCGTTTCGATCAGAGCGATTCCAATCACAGTTATCCGCGGTAGCCCCTCGTTAAAATTCCATGTATATTATTATTATTATTATATATATAAAATGATATTTTTTAATAATAATAGACTATTTATCCTAATAGTCAGCACCTCTCTCAAAAATACTTGTAATGTTAAATCTCTCTTATTAATCTTAATAATATTTGTAACTTTAATCTTTAATTTCTGTTTTTATTATAAAATTTTATGGATCTGTCACTGTTTCCTTGTCTATGACTTTGTCCCATGGAATTTATAAGAAAAATTATTATTCTACTTAGTCATTAATATATATTATACTCTCTCTTTTTATATTGAGATTTTTTTGCTAATTAGATTTTTTATTAACTAAGTTTTTACTAGACATACTCATAATATGAGTGTTATGAATGGTTGGGAACTCAGTTTCCTCAAACTCGGCATGGATGCGTGTTGTAAATTAAGCGTCGAACTCGGAACTTGGCAATTACAAATGTCGGCCTGAGTTACCAGGTCGGCCAATGCACAATAGAAACATAAACATGCAAAGGAGAGAAAAAGAGAGAAAGGAACACAATCAAGTTGTTTATGTGGGAAATTTTTTTCCAATGTGAAGAAGCAAAAATCCACGGGACATTATTCTAGAATCAAACCTCAATTATGCAAATAATGGGTTACAAAAGATCAAACTTCACCAACAATTGGTGGTACACTCAAACATCACCTTCAATGGTTATATTCACTCAAACTTCCCTAAGGAGGTCTAATACTCAAGTTTCTCCGTAGAGGTGCTCTTAAATTCTAGACTATAGGTCTTTCTTCAAATTTCTCTCAAAATTGTCTATTCCTAACCTCTCACGTACCACAAGCTTATATAGGAGAGAAGGAAAAATTTCCAAATATCAAAAGTGGGACTATGGCTTCTTGAGCCCTTCAAAAGACAACATTGGGCCTTGGGCAACATTGAAAGAGGAATGACCCAACAAATCTCCCCCTTCTGACTTCAATGAGTCAGCATCAGCTCAACACCTTCACAACAGTCCTTAAATTTTCTTGCTAATACTGGCTTGGTCATCATGTCGGACCAATTGCGGTCGATGTGCACTTTAACAAGTTCGAGCTGTCCATCCTCCACCATATCACGGATCCAGTGATACCTCACATCAATGTGTTTAGTACGAGAGTGATAGGTCAATTCTTCGCAAGATGAATTGCGCTTTAATTGTCACACTTTAGCTTGTACTTGTCCTCATCATATCTTAGTTCAGAGAGAAACTTCTTCATTTACATCATTTCTTTGCAAGCCTCATCGCGACTGGCATATTTGGTCAGGGTTACATCACTGACACCAATAATTTTGCTTATAGCCTGTTTCCCATTTTCACCACTCTGAAGTCTCCGCTTCTGGAAGAGAAAAAGCCTTTGTGTAGGGTGACATGGAAGGAGGCACCAGAATCAACAATTCAGGCGTAATCATCATACGCTACGTTCAAAATATTGTCCTCACCAAGGAGGAAGATCTCGGCATCCGAGTTGGCAGCCACCACAGTCATGCTCTTGTCTTCTTTCTTCTTCGGTATAATCTGATTCGGCTTCACAGTGTCATTCTTTTCATCTTTCTGCAGAGTCCTACAGTCTGGATTCTTGTGGCCAAGCTTCCCGCAATAGAAGCATTTCAACTCGTATTTCGATCTAGACCGACCTATGGACTTATCACATCCATCACGACCCAACTCTTGCTACGACCCTAGGAGTCAGATTTACCTCGATTCTCAGCCACGTTCGCCGCATACTTGCTGAAAACACCTGGTTCTCTTCTCTTGGACTCTTCATTCAGGAGGCTGTCAGTCACAGCATCCATAGTCAATTTTCCATCTGAAGTCGTGTTACTCAATGTCACTACTAGAGAATCCCAGCTTTCTAGAAGCAAGCTCAATAGCAGCAACGCTTGCATCTCATCATCTATCTTCATCTCAGCTTTAGACAGCTAATTCAAAATCTCTTTGTAGGTGTAGAGGTGTTCAATCATGCTCATGTCACTCTAGCTTCATAAGTCGGTAAATCGAGTGTGCTTTGTTCTTAGCAGTCTTCTTCTGAATCATGGACTCCAACTTCATCAATAACTCGTACGCGTTCGTGAAATCGACAATATGCTCGAAAGGCTTTTGTATTTTCTGATCATGGCCATCATCTTTCTGTCAAGATTTCCCATTCCTTTTCAGTTTTGCCTTTAGGCCTCTCTTCATGGACGATGGCCTCATACAAGTCTTTGTAGTATATATGGTCTTCCATCATCGATCTACAGTAAGTAAAGTTGTCCGCGGTCATTTTTAACATGTCGCCGTCATGGGCTATGCCACTGGTCTCCATCTTGTCTCCTTAGAACCCTTTAACCCAGGCTCTAATACCACTATTGGAAACTCAGTTCCCTCAAACTCGGCACTGATGCATGTCGCAAATCAAACTTTGAGCTTGGATCTAGGCAATCACAAATGTCAACCTGAGTTACTAGGTCTAATGCGCAGCATAAACAGAATCATGCGAAGGAGAGAGACAGAAAAGAACATATTCAAGTTGTTTAATGTGGGAAAACATTCTCCAATGTGAAGAAATAAAACCCACAAGACACTAGTCCATAATCAAACGTCCGCTATGTAAATAATGGGATATAAAAGATCAAACTTCCCCACAATTAGTGGTACACTCAAACATCACCTTCAATGGTGGCATTCACTCAAACTTCCCTAAGAAGGTCTAATGCTCAAGGTTCTCCTTAGAGATACTCTTAAATTCTAGACTCTAAGTCTTTCTTCAAATTTCTCTGAAAATTGTCTAACTCTAACCTCTCACATACCACAAGCTTATATAAGAGAGGAAGGAAAATTCTAGAAAATCAAAAGTCTTCTTGAGAGACAACATTGGGCTTAGGCAGCATTGAAGGAGGAATGTCGCAACATGAATATCAATTAAAAGATATTAAAAATCAAATGCATTATTATGAAACCCGGCTCAATTATTGACTCGGTCGAGGTACTGGGTCATTAGTTCAACCGCATGACCCGGTAAGTATATGTAAATCTATAATTTATATTAAAAATTATAAATATGCTCAAATGCCTATAAAAAGTGATACCAACTCCAAATATTTTAATATGAAAAACAATAAATTACACATCATTGTCCAACAAAAAATAATCAAACATATTATACTTGTGATAATGGTGCTTCAAACATATTATATTTGAGATAACGGTGCTTCAGGTTCAGTAGACGACATTTTTATAAATCAAATCAAAATTCTCTGCATATACAATAATCAAAATAATATTAGTATTGTAGGCACTTAACATGTAAATCAATAAGCAACATATAAATCAAAATTTAACCGAGTGAATCACCAATTTTTACAAAAATCAATCGGGTTGGCACCGGTTCGTTACATAGCCAATTTAACATGAAAACCGGATCAGTTATGCGACGGTTCACCGATTTACCGGTCGAATGAATATTATCGGTCCAGTTTTTCTGCAAGCGCTCATTCCTTTTATGCTTTTTATTTTTTCTTCATATAAATATTATGTTATTTATTGATACATAAATAGTGATAATATTAACCAAATCACAGTTATAAAACCTTTCCCGTTCCAATCAGAGCGATCTCAAGAATTGGGGTTTCGTGATTTTTGATTAACTGGTTCGTTCCTCTTTTCTGTTTCTTTTTCTTCTTCGTCTTTTTCTTAATTTTCTTTGGTATCTCAGTGTCTGCAATTCGAATCACACTTTTATTATTCACTTTTATTTGCATATGGAAAGGCTACGATTAAATTATCATTGAATTTGAAGAAAAACAAAAGTGGGTTTTTGGTTTGAATCGCTGATTTTCTGGATCGATGCTTCACTGCAAATTCCTTTTTTGAAAATATGATTGAAGTTTTAGTTTTGTGGTTTTTTTCCCTTAAATCTTGATCGTGAAAGTGTTTGAAAAGGGATAGCGAAAAAGTTAAATTTCTTTATTTTATTTTTTGTTGGTAAAAAGTTAAATTTCGTAGTTTTTGTTTGCTGGTGTTTCTTGATCTTTTCATAACAAGATCTTGATCTGATAACTTGTATGATTGAGTTGAAGTTACTTATACATGCACTTATTATTATCTTTGTGAAAGGGTTGCAAGAAAACTTCAAGATTGAATCACCATTAATAATTTTGGGTTTTGAACATGTAGCAACCTGTTCATTCGTACTCTCTCTCTCTCTCTCTCTCTATATATATATATATATGTGTGTGTGTGTGTATATATATATATATATATATATATTACTTTCATAGTATTTCTTTTGCATTTACAAATTCTTTTGGCTTTGAAGCTTTGGTTTCTTTATTGTACTTGTCCTCCTCCAAGAAAATAATGTATTTCTTGATTGCCTTAAGCAGCATGTTGACTTATTCTTTCTCTTGTATGTGTGGGGTTCATCACCAAAGGAAGAACAAGAAGAACAAGAAGAGGAATAGTTTATCTTTCTGATTCAAGTCCATGAAGCCACGAGCATCTAATTTGAATCCGTATGCAGCCTCATATGTTCCTCTCTCTCGAAGGTTGGCAGAGGGTGGAACTTCTGGGACAGAAAAAGGTTCCCAGAATTATGATGGGACTGTTTGGTTTCAGAATCCTCAGCATACCACAAAGGTTGAGCAACTTATGGATTCTAGCACCAAAAGGTTTAGCAGTGTGAAAATCCAGCCTCCTTCTAGTTCATACAGCTCATCATCACAGAATGTGAAAGAGTTGAGAGATAAGCAGTTGTTTGATGAAGAACTTGATATGGATATGGAATTTCTTAGGATGTCATTTCCCGATATATCTCATCAGTCCCTTGTAGATGTCTACACCGTAAACGCTGGTGACGTGGAAGCTGCTATTGACATGCTCAACCAACTTGAGGTATAGTTTTAAAGTTATTTGTTTTAAATTTGTTCATTCAATGCTACTTTTTTCTTCATCCAATTTGTTAAGTGATCAAACTTTTTTTGTCTTCATATAATGCATTAGTGTTGTGAAATACTAGTGTATATTCAGACTGTGTAAATATTGAATCACATAATATGTAATGACATTGACTAGAAATTTCCGTTTAGCATGTGTACTTAAATGTAGACAGAACAGGTAATTGATATCCCATCCTACTTTTCTCCTTTCTGTATCCATTTCTTTCCTTTCTGAACATAGTTGTCATCTCTAGATGATGTTCGACAGAAGAAAAGGTGGTTTTCGTCTTATGGTTGTTGAACCTCAGTTAATGATTTGAGATTGCTGTGCTATGTTTTTCCATTTTTTCTTCTAAATTGTGTTTGATTTGTTTCATATTTTATGTATTCCCAGTTTGTTTGTTTTAACACTTTGTTTGCTTTTCTCCCAGTTGCTTTTCTGTTTTCTTCCCAATGTATAACTGTTGTTGGTTCATTCTCTGCTCTTCCATTTCATTTGTTCCCTCTTGCTCTGTTTTTGTTTGGGGCAGGAATGTTGAAATATTACACATAAATGATTGGAAACCTGTAAAAAGGAAGATTTGTTATAAACAAGTATGCTTTTCTCTGTTATATGTGCCTGATGAAAATAAGAATTAAATATTACGAAATTGTCTAAAAACTCCTTTGCCAATTCATGTTAGTCTATCAGTTTCTGGATATAATCCATTGCTGGAATGATCACAGTTTAGTTATGTCTAACATCTGCTTAGGAACGAAAACTTTTAGCAGTCATATCCAAGTTGATGGATCACTTGTGAAACATATTAAGTTGTAAATCCAATTTTTGAGAGTTTTTTGTTTTCATCTTACAGTTTGATGGAGTTGAATATTCTGGAACTCTTCCAGAGACCCTGGATATTGGTGATGTTCCGGAGTCTGGAGTATCAGCTGACTCTGGTTCAGCAAAACAGAAGGATGTAACAGTAGAAGCCGGCACTTCATCTATTCACATGGCATCAGCCAATGACTCATGAATGACTTTGTAACTGACAATTGGTTTGGTTGGATACAATAAGTGTAAAAATAGGAAAATTTACTTTAGGGGGAGACGTCTCTCGTACTTGGTTCGATTTTGTGGTTTGTATAGTTCTCAGCTGCGTCTTGTTTTGCTTGTTATAGCCTGAAATGTTTTCTTTTGATTGGTTGCTTGTGCCTAGTGAAATTGTGAAGCTTTTTTTTGGTAAGCTAAATTGTGGTTTGTATGAATTGGAAGGCACAGAAGAAAAGAAAATGAAGGTTATTTTTGCTTTGGATAAGATGATAGGCTGACTCTCTGAACTGTACCCTGGTGAACTCTTTTGGAGCTTTTGCAATAGATATAATGCATTTTTTCTCCTTGTTCCCTTTTTGTTAAGTGGAGTTTGTGTATTTTCAATCCTAACTGGCGTTAATGTGAACGAAATAAGAGTTTCTTTTCTGGAGTCTGGGCACTAATTTATTGAAAAATGCTAGATTGTCAGGATTATTTTCGTTTGACTATTTTTTTTTTCTGCACTAATCTTATTTATTACAAACTTGGATCAAACATTTAATACTATTAAACTTTAACATTTCGTTTATAACATTGATAGTTTTGTGAATGAAATTAGTTTTATTAGTTGAAGCAAATCTGAATAATATACTCTACAATCTCCGTGTGTAATGGTTTGAATCCCCCTTTAATTTGTAATCAATCATACGCATGATCGTCCTTCCTCAAGCATATCCCCCAACATTCAATAATAGCTAAGCAGCCTTATTGCATGGAGGGGGGGAAATTCTTAGTTGGTTTTTCATATGGGAAGAGTTGTTAAAGCTACCTTTGACTTTATTTTTATTTCCAAATAGGTATCTTTAATTTCATCTCAATTGGTCCCTCAACTCTAGTTATTATTATTATAAATATTTTTCTATTAAATTGAAAGTAACTTACTATTGGTGAATAAATCTTAATTATTCATTCTTATCAAATCTAAACTGATTCAATTTTTATTTAAAAATCTTAACAATTCTTAATGTTTCAAGGTTTGTTTTCTGTCTTTTTTAAGAATTTTTTTAAAAAAATATTAATTAAAAATTTGAATCAATTGTTTAGATTCAGTAAGAATGAACTGTTCTTAGACGAGTGAGAAAAATTTTAATTCAATATAAAACCAATGGCGCATGTAGCTAATCAGAGAGAAAATACTTGCACAATGTGATGGATATGTACAGCTAAAAGTAGTAAAGACAACGAGTATGTCAGGGACTCAGGGTATGCAAAATTCTCCATCATATTATTGAGTGGAAATCCTACTGTTGGTAAACTGAAACAAGAAAAATAATCATTCGCTTGCTCTAGAAAGGAACGGATGCAAATTAAAGAAAGATAAACTTGAAATTCGATTACAAGGCTAGGCTACCAAAAAAAGGAACAAAATCTTTGACTTTATATGTAATAAATAAATAAAAACCCTAATAGCCTCTACTTCCAGGAACATTTTGACGCCATGCAGTGGCTCCGTAGGGTTGGACACCACTTGGCAGTGGGTTGTTTTCCTCAATAGAGGGAAGCCACTGAGAGCCAACATTTCGTTGGCCATGCATAACATTTAGAGGGGATTGCAGTGATTGTATTGGCAGCGTTGACTGATTGGGTGAGGCCATAAATGATTGATTCAGCATGTGATAGTTATGCATTTGCTGTTTGGGAGGAAACTGATTATGGGGGATTGGGATTTGTGGCTGCCATTCAGGTATATCATCATCATCCTCATTCCAGGGTTGAATTTTCACCGTAAATTTATCATCCCAGTTTCCTGAAGGTGCATTTGCTTTGTTTTGCCCATATTTGTGTACAAGATCCCTCATTTGATCTACTGGGCGGGAAGAAGGGGTTTGGTTAACCGTGTGGAATGCTGCTTTACCTAGACCCATAGATTTGTGGATCAAGTCTGATGATGGATTCGAACCGTCGGAGAACTTGAACTCCGGGAGGTCATCCTCATCTTGGGCCACTACTGGCCCAAATCCTGGAGGAATATCATCATCTTCATCAGATGAGGGTACAGTGCTAGTGGCTGCAGAGCCCCTAGAAGGCACTGCTATTGGTGTGGGATTGGCATTCATATTTGTATCTTGCTGTTTCCTAGTGGAGAAGTATTGTTTTTTAGAGCTGTATTTTTGGTGTGAAGAAGAGGTAGGTGATATAGTTGAAGTTAAATGAGTCTTTCTCCACACAATAATACCAATTAGACCATAATCAATAGCATTAACTGCCTCAATCTGTTCCTTTGGAAGTATCTTGCTGAGCATTTCAATTGTTATCTGATGAGGTGGGCAAAAGTAAAGTTCAGTTCCAGGCACAGGCTCAGCAAATCCCACTCTCTCATCTGAAATGTATGAATCAGCCACCTGTGTGCAAAAATATCTAAAATATATATATACATATATATGGGGGAAAAAACAACCGACAACCAAAAAAGTAGCTATAAGAAAGAATTAGAATCTGAAATCATTACCTCACGGAGAGTTGAGTGATCATTGTTGGGGGATGACTCCTTCGAAACAAAGTGCAAAACCTGCAATACAAGGAAACTCCTTAATTATACATAACCCAAAAAGAAGCTAACCAGAGAAACAAAACAAGTTTCATCAGTTGCACAAATTTCCTTCAGAATACATAATATTAGCATCACAGCAAGTGGCTTCGGTACAGCAGCAGATTCAAACAAGTTAACCACACGCATCTATGTTCTGTTGCTTGCAACATCCCAATGATTTCATACGTATCATTGAAACTAACCCCACAAATTATGTAAGTAATGAATCCCCCTAACAAATATATTTTGTTCTTTCATAAGTTATGTCAGCCCTAAAAAAAAGTATCAGCTGTCACATTCACACACGCACAATGACCAACCACTTCATTGCCTCTTTTATCTCAACAACAAAAGAAAACAAAAGAAATAGCAAAAAAATAAATAAATAACTAAAGATGATAGACTTTAATTAGTTGGAGTCATTTGAACCCATCTAAAAACAAGAATAGATTAAGGAAAGATAAATAAGAAATATATATAATATATAATATATATATATATATAGGGCATAGGGCAAACCAAATACACAAAACTCCCCAACTTACGATTAAGGAAAAATAAATAAGAAATATATATAATATATAATATATATATATATATAGGGCAGAGACGACGTAGGGCAAATGGGAGTATAACAAACTCCGAATATGGATTTTAAGTAAAACATATTTGATATTTTCTTTTGGATTTTGATCTTTTGTGCATAGTGTGTGATTATGACTATTGTATGACATTATTTTGCTGGTTGGTTGAATTAAATTTGCTTATTATATTACTTTATATGCATATAAATATTTATAAATATAATTTGTATCTCATGATACGATTCTACGATTACGAGGGATAGTAGACTCGGTTTGACAACCTTGGATGAGGGTCAATTGTATGCAGTCTTACTTACCCTTGTATTTTTTCAAAGAGACATATATATATATATATATATATATATATATATATATATATATATATATATATATAGTACAAAAAAATTAAATAAATAAATAATAGAAAATTAAAAAAATTAAAATTAATTTTATAGAGGAGGTGAAGATGAAAAAGAAAAAGTTAATAGCAGAAATTGTACACCCCCACAATGCTAATAGCTTTCCTCTAGTTTGTCTCAATGAATAGAATGTCAATCTATTTCCTACTCCATTAAATTTTGTTTTAATATCCCCCCACCCTAGTAAGTTCAAGCCAAACATGCCCAGATAATCTCAATCTATGTTCTTTCATATTTTCTTTCAATGATATTGCTCCAACTTTTAGTCAAATAACTTCATTACTTATCTTCTCCATCCTTGTATGACCACATCCACCTTAGCATCCTCATTTCCGGTACTCTCATTTTGTGCTCATGTTGTCTCTTTGCTGCCTAACACTCAACTTCGTGTATCATTGTAAGTTTTACTGCTATTCTGTAAGATTTTCCTTTCAGCCTAAGACGGATTTTACGATCATACAAAAAGCCCAATGTAATGTGTCATTTCATCCAACCCATAATAATTCTATGGCTTACATCCTCATCAATCTCTCCCCCCTTTGCAAGATTGATCCCAGATATCTAAACGCATCTTTCTTGGGTACCTCCTCTCCTAGCATATTACAAATATAAGCTAAAAAATAGCATCAAAATGCAACATAACCTCCTCTTTATTTTTTATATTTACTTTCTGCAAGGATGCTGATATAAACAGACTAGAGTGAGTCTGGTACAACAAAAGAAACTTGAGATACCATGATAGCACGTCTTTTGGACAGTCGAAGCTCTTGCAAAAACTTCTCAAACGCATCAATTCGAACTCTTCCCTTGATCTCAAGAAACCCAGGCCAGTATTTTACAGAAGTTCTCTCACCACTGCAAAAATAATATTAGATCAGAAGGAAGCACAAAAAAAAAAAAAAAATCAATACTCTTCAAAAAGTATATCAGAAAGCATCTGTTTTCAATAAGAATCAGTTAAAAATAATGTAGACTAGGATCTCACAGCACATCACAAGCAAATTCATCCCCCAACCTTCCCTGAGCCGAAAAAGAGGATGGGTGGGGGCAGGAAGAGGAAAAAGCAAAACAATCCATCCAACTCTAATGACCACATTCTTAATCCTTTTCAAGACAATTGGAAAACGACATTGAAGAGCTATGCATTTGAGAATGTTTGTATCAACCCAAGAGCCATCAAGATACATTAAAAAAAATTGTAATAACACCAACACTATCCACTATATAATTAACATGCGTACTCACCAAAGCTATTATTAGGAAAGAAGATAGCACCAATAACAAATATAATAATAGTCTAGAACTAGAAGTGAGTTTGTTAGGGTTAATGCATTATCAGATATCACTAAAACAAACTAATTCTAAGCAGTTAAAATAGCACATACATACTACTTTATAAGTAGCATCCCCACAGGAAAGGGGGACTTAGACTAGTAGAACTACACCTTAATAAGCAATAGAAAAATCAGCCTAATTGATGACATAATGAGATAGCAAAGAAGTGAATACCCTGTTCATGGAATCCTAATCCTAGAGCAATTATAAATTCTGTGAAGAAAGAATGATACTGAAAGTGACACTACAAATGCTTCCTAGCCTAATTGCATCCATAGTCACAGACTGCAATACTTATTCATTAATATATGACATAACATAAACAAAATGTCTCCGACCAACAAAAATCTCAATTCAAATTTTAACAAGATGACCTGTGAGAAAGAAAATCACATTCCTTACAAAGTGGGGATCAATTCGCATGTAGACAAATATCATAAGACCTGTTTTTTCATTACATACTCATACCATTGAGAAATTTATTTGATAGATAGTAATTTAATTTGTCTTAATAAGAGACACAATATTCATTTCATGCTCCTCACTCCAAAATATAGTAGACAAAAAGCAAATGGAGAAATGAAAACATTCATCCATAAAAGTTCACTAAAACTAGCAACTTACAATAAAGATGCACTCAAACAATTAGTAGACTACCTTTTAAAGATGCTTATTACAGAATGGGTGGTGGAGATATTCAGCTGAAGCATTCCTTCCCAGATGCATTCACCCTCTGACATACTAGTGGATACTGCAGTTTTGGAATACGCATGACTACCAGCATATCTCTCTTCTGCATGAAACTGACTGGCGCTCAATTCAGCATGCCTGGAAGTAGACTTCATGTCATTAGTTGACCTTTCTTCACTACGACCATCAGTCTGCTTCATGTCAGCATGACTCTGACCACATCTTGTATCAGAAGAAATGGCCGTAGATTCTGCATTGACCCCTTTATCCAGCTCAGCATCCAGATTGGCACATGTGTTATGCACCTTCTCATGCTTATCAGGGATACCACCAAGCAGCTCAACTGGATTTAAAACAGAAGACTTTGATTGAGATCCAACCTCAGAATCATCCTTTTCTGACATAGCTGTCCCTTTTCCAGATTGCATTGGTATATTTTCAAATGGAGGCTCAGAATGAAGAGATTCCATGAACTCATCAAGAGAGACAATTGGCGGAAGAAAGTCAGCTTCCTTCAATGCATCATCTGTCATAAGCCCTTGCATTGGATCAGTACCATCATTGGAAGGGATGGTAACACCCAATGGCGTATCCTTCTCTAATTTGTTCTTTTCATCATCACTGTTTGCATCATCTTTGATCACATCAGGCTTAGCAGGAGGGGCTTCCACATACTTTCTATTTGCTTGCCTCCCACTAACTGCATTTGTACCACCAGAAACCTCCACTGAAACATTATCTTCATGTTCAACTTCTACTTGAAATTCACCTTTGTGTGTTTTCCTGACCAAACGTCTGATATCAACATCAGAATCAGGCAAAAACACCATTTGAGAGAGCTCCTCAGCCTTGGCTATCCGCCACTCAGAAAGCTCCTTTGAAGCAAGTTCCTCTGCAGTCATAGAACATAATCGTTCTGGGAGAATTTCACCAGACATAACCCTATCTCTTAGTTCAGGATTATTGTGATCTTTCAAATTAAATAAAAGAGACCTCCCCTTCTCTTTGTACTTCTTATTCACACCTCCAAACAGTTTGCAGAGTTCTGCTTCTATCCTTGCTGCCAAAACTTCGGGTGAATGGACTGCCTCCTTACAACCTTCAACTGCTTCCTCAGGTTCCAACCTATGCTCTATATTACTTTGATTCTCGTTTTGATTTGACATGTCCGCCATATCAGATTCCAATACCCAGGAAAGACTATTTCCCTGCATAAGTTCGTCCTTGATGAAGAAACTTTCACTAAAAGGAACATCATCAGTGGTCAAAGTGTAACTTGCCTCGAAGTCTTGCTTATCACAGTTCAAGACTTGCATAGGATTCGGTATGTTTTCATTATTAGACATATTTGTGGATCCTGATTCACAGTTCTTGCATTTTTCAGAATGATCTTCATTAGAGGCTGAACTCATTCTGTGCTCTTCGGGCACATGATCAACTAAATCCACGGCAGCAAAAGAGGAATCAACAGATTTAGAAATCTGTTTCCTTTCCCCTGGAGAAGCACCAGTAGCAGCTGAACTGTTCACTAATTTACCCCGAGTATTACCAGCCTCATTTGATGTAATATTGCTCACAACCAGAGGTTTATCCTGCTCAGAAACCAAGGCCAAAGCAGCAGCTAATGACTCCCTCATCTTGGACCTAACACTTTCAGATGATTCAGTTTGAGCCTTGGGAGATGGTTGCATCTGTGCATTCTGACCTTTAGAATTCAACGGTCGAGGTGTCCCAGGTTTACTGGAAGTGGATTCCATCAGTGTTTTTCTCTTACCAGACATAGCCAAATGCTGTGGTCTGGAAGCAGTTGACAGGAATTGCATCTGCGGAGAACCTCTACTTGATGTATCAGATGCTTGCTGCAACCAAGGCCTTTGTTCCACCTGAGCAACCCGGTTCTTAGATCCCAGAGAGCTATAGGGCAATTGTTCCAATGGTGCCTTCCGCTTTGGCGTTGTTGGCGGCTGCTTTGACCCCATATTGTTTGGCATTGTCCCCATTTGCACGGACTGGTTGTCAGGCACCAAAAGCTGATGCTTGCGCAAATTACTCATATGTGCTTCTACCCGTCCACTATGAATGATTGACACCGGCAATCCTTGAGACCCAGGATTTCCAGGCACGGCTCTCATTGATTCAACATGATCATTTGAGGTAGCCTGTTGGTGCAACATAGGATCACCGGATACAGGGCCAAGGTGTCCCATTTCCAAGTCCCTTCCTATGAATCAACCTTGTTCGCAACGTGCTCCAATAGCATTGTCAACCAGTAGCATTAACTTCAAGAATGCAACTGAAAGGTGAACCAAAATTAATGTTTTAACCTGAAGCACCTCATAACAGGTTCCCAACTTGATAATCAACATATATACCAAGGGAAATAGTTTTTTTTATGTCGTAGGAAAAAAATTATCTCATGTAGTAGAAACAAAAATATAAGTGGGACCCACATGTAAGAGTAGAAAGAAAAAATAGAAGTGGGACTCATCCCTCTTTTGTGTGTGTAGGAAATTGGCTTCTCTTATGTAAAATGGGATAAATATAACCCATATACCAATCATATGGCCCATAATAACCATTCTAAGGGTTTTATAAGAGCTATGTTGTAGAAAAAATGATTGTGTTATGTTATAGAGATTCGTTTTGCGTGCCAGAGTTTTTTTGCTGCGGATCCCACAAAATGTTGTGTCTATAAGAAACTTGTTGTGGTCATGTTAAAGGATAAACGATAAACCCTCGTTCTAATTGCAAATAAGGATGATTATAGTGTAAACAATCATGCAGAGCAACCCAAAGCACCATTGAGTTGAAGTAAAATAAGTACATAACACTAACATTAACCAGTTATTGAATAAAATCAAAGTGAACATCTGCCAGAGTTACTTCATATGACTAACCAAACTGTTGAGGTATTTTCATTAAAAAAATTATTAAAAAAAGAGAGTTTATATGAAGTAATAAGAGGGAAAATCAATTATATCATAGAATTAGAGAACAACGAACAAACTAACTAATCTGTAGAATACAGAAAAAAAAAAAAAAAACAAACCGTACCTCATTTATCGCTATATATTTCGCGTTTCGAGAATTAGCGAAACGGAACTGTGGAGGAATCGCCATATTCTGTGGCATCCATAATATTTATATAAAAGAAAATTGCAGAGAATGCATGTGAGTAGTGTGAGTGTGAAGAAAATAGAAATGAAAGAGAAATGCAAAACCTAACTAACAAGATGCACGAACAACTCGATAACTGAAGCAAAATACTTTATAAAAAAATAAATTACCTCTCAGGGTTTAAACGCATCATTGCATTGATTTTTTCTCTTTCTGTTTTGAAATTGCATTGGATTCGTCTTTAACATTTAACTACCGTTTCTATTTATTTGAATTTTTAAGGGTTTTATAAAAAATTTGTTGCATGAAATGTTATATAGATTTGTTATGCGTGTTGCAGTTTTTTTTTGCTTCAAACGATGTGAGCGCCATAAAATATTATGTGTGTATGAAAATTTTTATGGTCATGTTGAATGACAAATGCAAATCCCAATTTTTAATCAAAGAATCATGACTTAAATACTATTTCTATTTACTGTAGTTTCAATTTTAATCTCTCATTAACTTTTTTTTCTTTTTCAATAATCAATATTCGTTAGTTTCTCTAATAATTTTTGGGAAAAATATTTTTCTTTTAAAAAGTAAAATTATTGTACTTTTATGAATATTTAATAATTTTTTATATTTTTTCTCCTCACAAAATTAGAAGAAGAGAAAAAGTCAGAATATTGTGAAGAAAAAATAAATAAAAAATCACTAAAATACATTAATTTCACTTTAAATAACACAAACTAAATTTGTATCATTTAAAATGACTGGGTTGCCTCAATTGCTGGGAGGATCAGTATGGAGAAATTCTTGAATGGTTGAATGAAAATGGCGAAAAGAAACATGAATGCAGTGGTTCTACAGTGGAAGAGAATCGTAGTGGATAGTGGCGTTTTCAAACAGTAGAAAATTAAAAAAAAAAATACAAAAAATTTATGGCAATCTATTTTAGTGTCTAGCTCCAGTTTCATAATTATGAGTTATGTAACACCGATACCGATATGGGACACGTGACACTCCGATACGTTAATTCTAAAACATATTATATTTCGACACGTTAGGACACGTTTTGATATTAAATAATATTTTTAATTTATGTAGTGTATATTATATTTAATATTCAATAATTTAACAAAAAAATGAATCTAAACTTATAATATTTATAAATTTTGTAAAGAAACATAAGATATCTCAAATATTTATATTAAACTCAATAAATTGGTAATCGTAATCCAACGAATCTAATAATTAGAACTAAAAACTCAATGCAACGCAACCTTCTAACTTTTTTTTTTGAATTTTTATAACGCGTGTTAAAGTGTCGAAGAGTGTCCGAGAGTGTCGGACACTACACGTCAGTCAGGGGTTCTTGAAGTCTCGGTGCTTTCTAGAACATAATGTCAGTGTTGATCTTGGCAGTTCCGAATTACATGTCCGGATGAATCGAATCGACACCCGAAAGAGAGGGATTCCAAAGACTATACAGATGTGAGACTGCACGGTTTGGAATAGCTTATAAGAATTAATTGGTACTACCTATATTAACAAGATGCATCTTCTTTCCGGTAGCCCGGAACGGAAAAACTCCACAGTTAAGCGTGTTTGACTTGGAGCAATTTTGGGATGGGTGACCCCTTGGGAAGTTTTTCCAGGAAGTGTGCGAGTGAGGAAAAAGCACACTGAAAAGTCTCGTGTTAGTATGTGGGGATAGTCGTTGATTCTTGAAGCGGTCGGACCTTACAAGTGGTATCAGAGCAGGCCTCTCTTCCAGTACGGTGTGATTCGAGGATGAACTAGGCGGAAGCTAGTGGGCATGTAACATCTCGAGCGCTGACGAGGGCGGGGAGTGATCGCCGGTGCAAAGAGGCACCGTCAAGGAGCGGCTCCTGATAGGCTTCCAGCGTGGAGTTACATGCATGGATGAATCGAATTGACGCCCGAAAGAGAGGGATTCCAAAGACTATACAGATGTAAGACTGCACAGTTTGGAATAGCTTATAAGAATTAATTGGTACTACCTATACTAACAAGATGCATCTTCTTTCCAGTAGCCCGGAACGAAAGAACTCCACAAAATTAAGCGTGTTTGACTTGGAGCAATTCTGGGATGGGTGACAGTCGTTGATTCTGGAAGCGGCCAGACGTTACAATTATCCTCTCAAATTCATTAAATATTAATTTAAAACTACATTCAAGCTTATAAAAAAAGGGGGGGAAATGTGTGTCCTTTGAAATCTAGTTGTTTTAAATGGACATAAACTAGTTATTTTAAATGTCCATTAACGACCATAGTACTAATATTTGGAGAATATTTCTCCAAGTCGGAGCATATTTGAAATGTATTTCTGGAGTACAGCAGTCAAACCCGTCAGTTTGACTAACGCATACAGTCCCGTCAACACTCGCGCCGTGACCCGCTGACACGTGGCCTGCCTCCATGAATCCCGTCGTGTTCATTGACGCGTTCAATGGCGTCACAAAATGTGGCGGGACTAGTCCCAAAGACTCGTCACCTTCATTGACAGGATTCATTGATATCGCAACGCTCCCCCACCCCTCTTTTCGTCTGTTTTGTCTCTCTCTCTTCATGTCTTTACTCACTCTTTCGTTCTCCCATTTCGTCCATGTCCCTTCCTTCCCTTACCGCGGCGTTGTTGGCATTCCTTCCTCTTCATCGTCGGTGTCCTGCTTACAGGTATGGTGGAAAGAGTTTTTCAATTAAATTTATTTTATATATCATCTATTGTATATATATTAACTAATTACAATTAAAAGTAAAATAAAATTGTAAAAATAAATAAAACAGTTCTTATTTTATATATATTAACTAATTACAATTAAAAGTATAAAAAAATTACATTTATAAAATAATAATAAAATCATTATAAAAAAAATTATAAAAATAAATAAAAGAGTTCTTAAGGTTTCGATAATTACTAATTACTATTAAATTTATAAAATAATTGCATTTATAAAATAAATTAACAGTAATTATAAAAAGATAAAACAGTTGGTTTCATCTTTCAATAATTACTAATTACAATTAAAAGTATAAAATAATTACATTTATAAAATAATAATAAAATCATTATTAAAAAAAATTATAAAAATAAATAAAAGAGTTCTTGAGGTTTCAATAATTACTAATTACGATTAAATTTATAAATAATTACATTTATAAAATAAAATTAACAGTAATTATAAACCAGGAATTATACAAAAAAATAAAACAGTTGGTTTCAACTTTCAATAATTACTAATTACAATTAAAGTATAAAATAATTACATTTATAGAATAATAATAAAATCATTATAAAACAGAAATTATAAAAATAAATAAAAGAGTTCTTAAGGTTTCAATAATTACTAATTAAGATTAAATTTATAAAATAATTGCTTTTATAAATATAAAACAGTTGGTTTCAATAATTACTTATTACAATTAAAATTATAAAATAATTACATTTATAAATATAATAACATGAATGTAAGTGAATAGGGGTGGGGGAGCGTTGGGAACCCTTTATAATTACCGGTTTATAAATGTAATTATTTTATAATTTTAATCATAATTAGTTTTTTTATAAACTAATTATAATTAGTTAATATATATAAAATAAAAACAGTTTTATTTATTTTTACAATGTAATTTTTTTATACTTTTATTTGTAATTAGTTAATATATATAAAATAAGAACTGTTTTATTTATTTTTACAATTTTATTTTACTTTTAATTGTAATTAGTTAATATATATACAATAGATGATATATAAAATAAATTTAATTGAAAAACTCTTTCCACAATACCTGTAAGCAGTACACTGACGATGAAGAGGAAGGAATGACAACAACGCCGCGGTAAGGGAAGGAAGGGACATGGACGAAATGGGAGAACGAAACAATGAGTAAAGACATGAAGAGAGAGAGACAAAACAGACGAAAAGAGGGGTGGGGGAGCGTTGCGATATCAATGAATCCCGTCAATGAAGGTGACCAGTCTTTGGGACTAGTCCCGCCACATTTTGTGACGCCATTGAACGCGTCAATGAACACGACGGGATTCATGGAGGCAGGCCACGTGTCAGCGGGTCACGGCGCGAGTGTTGACGGGACTGTATACGTTAGTCAAACTGACGGGTTTGACTGCTGTACTCCAGAAATACATTTCAAATATGCTCCGACTTGGAGAAACATTCTCCAAATATTAGTACTATGGTCGTTTTGCCCCATTTTAATAGCACTCACACTTCTTCGTGTCCCTTATAGAACACATATTTTTTCCTATAAAAAAATAATGTTATACAAGTTTGTCCCCCTCATAATTATTATTCCTCGTGTATGAAAAAAGTTATTATTTTAAATGCGGCTTACAAACCTGAAACACATCATTCGTATTAATTCTATTAAGCACCACAGTCCAGATAAAAGACTTTGACATTAGAGGGAGATTTGAACTTCGAACTCTAATCTGATCTAGTCATTTTTATAGCAACAATTTTTATTTTCTCAACTTTGATCAATTAGTTTGTTTGGTAGCCCTACTTCGGATTACTCATCTAACCTGGGTGAGGTTTTACTTTTCTTATTTCTCATTTTTGCAAGTTTATATATTCCTTTTTCATTACCCTTACTCGCATAATTTTTATACAAAATGGTGAAAATCTTGCCCTTAGCTTCTCGCACTGTTTTCTTAGTATTTATTTTTTTTTGCAAGATCTCATCATTCGAACTTTTATGCAAACTTCTTTTGTTTAATTGCCTCATGCACCTCTTTATTCCACCACCATTTTCCCTTTATTTGAAATCCATTCCTTTTACTTCCTCGTGACACTCTCCTTACCACATTTTGGATACATATAGTCATCTCATTCCACATTTCATTTGCTCCTCCATCAAATTCCCATGGTCGTTCATGAAGCATTCTTTCCTTGAACTCTATATATTTTTCCTCCTTTAACATCCACCATCTTATTCTTAGGTTCTGAGCACTCTTCTGCATTTTATGTACTTTGTTTAACCGAACCTTTAGAACTACCAGCTTAAATTGCTTGATGACACATTCTCCGGGATAAACCTTACAATCAACATATGAGGTTCTATCTTTCTTCTAGCTAGAAAGAAATCAATTTGACTATGATTTTGGTCACTATATGTGATTAGATATGATTCCCTTTTTCAAAAAAATGTATTCGCTAGCATCAAATCATAAGTGCACGTTCAAGATATCTTCTTCAGCCTTATTTCTCATTTCATAGCCATAATCTCCATGAATTATCAAAACCTCCACACTTTTATCAATATGACCATTTAGATCTCTGAAAACCTTCTTCTTTCAAATAGAATATGGATATAAAATTAATTTTTAAGTAAAATCCTTTCAACAAGAAAACTATATAAACAAAATCATACAAGCAAGCAATTTTCCTGAATAAAACAAATTCACCACTACAGAATACATGTCAAGGTCAGCATGGGAAGGCGTATCGTATAAAGCTTTGTATCCTAAATAGGATCAGATAGAACCAATCAAGGATTTTAAAGGCAATAGGATATAAGTGTTTCTACAATCACATCCCAATATCTTTCGAAAAGTGTTACGGCAAACATTCAGGTTCCGATAAAAATATTGGCTCACTTATAAATCCACACATTATCTGCTAAATTGTGGTACATCGTCAAAAGATCAGACTAATGTGCTGTAAGAATGCAATAAAGCTAAAAACCTATTGAGTTAATTTCCTCAGAATGGCTATTGATCACTTTCTGTTTTCTCTTAGATTATTTATTCATTTAAATTGCATCTTACAGCTATAACCAATGGGGGAAAATACCATTTTAGTAAAATTCTTGGACATCAACACTGAACCAGTTCAGACAACATCAAATAAATCATAATGCTTTTCAGATTCCAGCATTGGAAAGACCTCAAGTATGCATACGCCATGAATGGATTCCACCAACTTTTCCAATAAGTAGAATGAAAAATAATTATTCATTGTTCTTATGGAAGATACATCACACCATCATGTGATCAGAAATTAAAAAATCAACAGGGTTAAGAACTGAGTTGCACTGATGTCAATGGCTGATTAGAAATGCAAATCAAGAGGAGCAAGTTACACAAAGAAATCATAAAACCCTTTACTCAACCTGGACGCTTAGACCGATGAACATAAACCGGAGTTGCCACGAACAGACGACAAAAGGATCTGGACAGACAGATGGGATGCCATCTGCCTCTGCTCTTCAAGTTCAGCTCTCCTCTTCAGATCATAAGAACTAGGCCTTTGCAGGCTCTGCCTCGGCTGACTTCGTCCTGTTATCTTCTTTTTCTACTCTTTTTCCATTATATAAAAATGACAATGTTTTTCTTTTAAAAAAATGCATGATATTTTGCGTATCAGTGTACAATAACTCTATACCTGTGATTCTTGATTTCTGAATAAAGCGTGATATCAGAGGGTGTTTAACGTGATATCAGAGGGTGTTTAACCCTCTTTAGGCTTCAGGACGTAGGAAACTCACTAATACTGAGTTTCTGAACCTGTACATTCTCGTGTCATCTTCTTTATGCTTTTTCCTAGTCTTCTTGTTTTGGATATTCTTTTCTTGTTTGTGAAATACGTTCCCAAAGTTACAACATAAATAATGGGTTAACCAACGTTTACATGGTTCATACTTCAAATATCTTAGAAGTTAATTCATGAATGTTAAAACTAGTGAAGGCAACTATAAAATAGAAACTAATTTTCTAATAGCAATGAATGTTAATTGATTATCAATGAGAACAATTGAGGCTAACTTTGTTGTTAACTTGTACTGTGCAAACAGACAGATACAGAGAATGATCTGCGTAAGCAAAGTGAATAATGCAAACCCACATTGGATAAATCCAAATCCATAGATCTTATAACAAAAAGATAATTATACTTTTCACTTTCTTGTTTCTCATCACCTTAATAATTTAGGAGAAAAAACTAAAAAAAACAAAGCAATAATACCCTTTTTCATACACCATGACAGAATAATTACTCTCACAGAAATTAAGATCATATTAGCATAATCTTATAACTGATCATCAATCATTATTTTTCATTTCATTTTTCTCCGCATAATAAAAAAAGGTGGGAAAAAAGAAAGGACAAGAAATTCAAAGTTGAAAGACGTAAAAAAAAAATAATAACAATTTCTTCGACGAACCAACACATCATTTGATCCATTCATTCATTCAGAGGCAGAGAACGGTGAAGTGAAGGTCATCGACGCCTCCGTACTCCCCTCATCAGCATCATCCAACGGCGGCAAGTTGAGATCAAGCGGCAACGGCTGAAGGCGAGACGACAGCAATGGCGACGAGGAAGCAACGCTGTCACAGTCTCCGTCGTCGTCTACCGACGCCGACGAGTCGCATTCGCTGCGGCAGTCCTCAGGGACGACGGGCGGGGTCCTGGGGTATCTCCGGTGGGCGGCTAACATCGGCGCCGGCGGACATGCGAGGCGAGGACCGCTGAAGGATTCAACGGTGCTGCTCATGCCGCTGGAGGTGGGTCTCCGGTGATCCTGAAAGCCTTCGCCGGCGGAGGAAGCGGCGGCGACGTAGAACCGATGATCGGCGTCATTATGGTAAAGAGGTAGTGAGAGAGGTAAATTGGTCTTTGCCTTGAGTCCACTGAGGGTTCTGGCGGCGGTGTCGAAGGTGCCAAGCCACACCTTCTTCAAAGAGTCTCTGATCTCAGCGGTGAACCGGCCCCACAGTCTTTTTCTCAAACCCCGGTGTGTCGGCTCTTT
Organism: Gastrolobium villosum; assembly: GCA_032173675.1. Lineage (NCBI taxonomy): Eukaryota > Viridiplantae > Streptophyta > Magnoliopsida > Fabales > Fabaceae > Gastrolobium > Gastrolobium villosum. The sequence continues at coordinate 8,508 of JAVKPL010013148.1, read as the reverse complement.
GAAAAAAACCGGCCTCGTACCGAGTGCGTCGAGTCCGGCCGCCCCCGCAGCCACCCGGGTGGCTCTCTTAACCATCTTCAAAGGTTGAATCTTTTTCAAATTCTTAACCATAATAAAAGAGATGAATGAGTGGTGGCGAGAAAGAGATTTTGTGGTTGAAGGAAGGTACCGTGATAAAAACACAACACCACACCTCTTGATCTTCTTCTTCTTCTGCACAAACATATATTTATAAAGATTAAAAAATGGACTTCAGAGGGTATAGTTTTAGGTCCATTAATGTTTTTTCAAAAAATAAAATCATAACGGTTATCCTTTATTAATACAGTTTTTTTTCAAAGGGATGGAATTTAATGAGTATGTGAAATGACGAGGTGATTTCTACGTGTAATGGTGAGGTAAGTAAATTTGAAGCGGGTGAGTTGGTGACTATCTGTAATATGAGGTCTCTCTCATTGTGAAAAGCATCATTTTAGGATTTTTGAGCAAAAGAATTACCGGTTAAAGTTGATTGGATAAGTTTTTCCAAAGTATTGCAGTCAAACATGTCACATATGTTGACGGAACTCATGTACTGCAGTCAAACATGTCACATATGCTGACGGGACTCATGTCACGTCAGCGCCACGTAGGCAGACTCATTACCGTAAAATTTCGGAAGGCCATAACTTGTGACTCAGGTATCCAAATCAGATGATTTTTTTTATTTCAAATACCTTTTCGAGATCTACCCAATGATATCTCATTTGACATATTTTATCTCCCACAAACATAGTTTGAAGATCTTTTGGATTTAAACGCTCTTGTGATTGTGATACAATTGTTACAAATTCAAATTATGTTTGTGGGAGATAAGATATGTCAAATGAGATATCATTGGGTAGATCTCGAAAAGTTATGTGAAATCAAAATAAAAAATCATCTGATTTGGATACCCGAGTCATAAGTTATGGCCTTCCGAAGTTTTACGGTAATGAGTCTGCCTACGTGGCACTGACGTGGCACGAGTCCCGTCAGTGTCAGTGACGAGACTAGTTCCGTCAGCATATGTGACATGTTTGACTGCATTATTTTAGAAAAACTTATCCAATCAACTTTAACTGAGCAATTCTTTTGCCCAAAAATTCTAAAATGGTGCTTTAGTCGTGTTTCATGATACCATAACCGTTCCTTACTTTTTCTTATCATTTTGTTCATTGGTACAGAGGGTAAGATGAACGGTGGGTGCTGATGATGTATGGTTCTTTTAATTAAATTTTCTTGCGTAAGAAGAGAAACAATAGATTTTAGGTTTTGGATTTTGGAGACGTTTCTACGTCAAATCCTAATAATCCAAAATTTTCTTATTTTTAGAAAAATTTGTATTTTTCTGCATTCATTTTCAATTATTTCGGCGGCTAGAGAACCACAATGAATGTCATTCACAGCAGTAGGAATAAGTCTTTTTTTATTGGGTAAATTACACATAACTACTCATTTTCAAAATATCATCGTATACTTTTGATTCAAACAATTAACCATTTACAGTGTAACATCAAAGCAATTAAACATATTCAACAATTTTAAGACTATTTTATCCCTCACCCCAATTTATTGCCGCCATTATTATCCTCCGTTACTCTATACACAACAGATAATCGATATTGTCATTGACATTATTATATAAATGAAATCAAATTATTTGGACATTATTATATAAATGAAATCATTATTATATAAATGACGAGAATACTTATGTGATTTTCATGATACCATAACCGTTCCTTATTTTTTCTTATCTTTGTGTTCATTGGTACAGAGGGTAAAATGAACAGTGGGTGCTGATGATGTATGGTTCTTTTAATTAAATTTTCTTGCGTAAGAAGAGAAACAATAGATTTTAGGTTTTGGATTTTGGAGACGTTTCTACGCCAAATCTTAATAATCCAAAATTTTCTTATTTTTAGAAGAAATTTGTATTTTTCTGCATTCATTTTCAATTATTTCAGCAGCTAGAGAACCACAATGAATGTCATTCACAGCAGTAGGAATAAGTCTTTTTTTTATTTGTAATTATCAAGGATTTTATTAATCTCATGTTAAAGGAGATAAGTTATCTCATGTCATAGAGATAAACTTGTGGGCCCCACCACCTGAAAAATAAAAAGAAAAGAAAAGAAAAAGGTGGCACAATTATCGAACGGTGTGTAGGAGAGAGATTTACTACATGTAGCATAAGAATAGTTTTTCCCAATTATCAATCTATTATATCTTAACCTTCTCCAATTTTTTTCTCAAAGAAAAATATTCACTAATCAATTAATGAAAAAAAAATGTTCTAAAAATACAAAATACAGGCATGTAGACAATATTATTAGGAGTAATAATTATATAATCTCTATAAAATCTTAATAATAGAATTAAGAAGGAAAAAAGAGACAATAAATAAGATATATTAATTTTCTCTTTTGTAGTTTAGAATGCCCTTAATTTTGTTACATACAACATTTTGTTATGAACTATTGTTTTGATTTTTGTATCACACTCACACTATATTTTTGCTCTATACCAAAAAATGTGACTAATGTGAGCCATCTCAGTCAAGGGTAGATAGTCTTAATCTTGAATCAAATAAAGTTTCTATACTATAGCGAAGAGCAACAATTCCTCTTAGATTTCCTAAGATTTTTTTATCGTTTTACTCTTCATTAATTTATTAATAATTATTTTGTCCCTTATCAAAAACTATTTACCAATCTGACCCTCTTTAATCAATTAACTTGAAGATTTAATCGATTAAATGGTCAAAATTGACAAAAAAGATTGACTTGAATATTTAATCGACTAAATATCCCTTAATATATATTCTTCTGAGTAATCATTTTACACACAATATTTTATGTCTTATTTATATAGTTTTTAAAAATAATAAAATTAGAGATTTCTCAATTATCTAATGATATATTAAGAAAATTATGAAAAATCATCTTTAAAATTATCTAACTTAATTTGTTTTCTCAAATAAATAAAAAAAATATAGACATAATGTAAATTATTTGACGTCTAATTATTGTTTTTGTATTTTCTATATCTAACACACTTTTATAGCAAATAAATAAAGGGTAACATGTGTGTCATTTTAAAGGATGTAAAGTTGTGTCATTTTAAGATAGAGAAAGAGGTAGATAAAGGAGGAGAGAGAGTTGACAAAAAAATAAAAGTGTGGGTCCCACCTCTTTGTGAGAGAGAAAGGATATAAGTTGTGTCATTTAAAAGGATAAATATTTTTCCCATCATCATAATAACGATTAGAATTTTGTATTTATTATGATTGAATATAGCTAAAGGAAAATAACTGAATTTCTTTTTCACAACGATAACAGTGAATTTTAGATTTTTAAAATTCATTTAATTATCTGAATGATTTAATTTTGATATATTATTTGTAAAAAGGTTTGTACTACTACTTAGTTTTTTTTATTAAATTATTAAAAGATTTATATCACAATTTTTATATGAGAAACCTATCTTTTTTAATTATGTATTAACGTAAAAAATTTGAAACTAATTATATTATCAAATTTTAGCTCTTGTATAAATTCTTATTTGCCTAATGTTGCTGCATCAGTGATTTTTTTGGATTCTTTGATTTTAGGGAGAATTCATATGACAAGGATAAAAAGTAGATCACGAAATGTTTATTAAAGAGTACTAGTAACAAATTGGCTTATAAATTTTAGTTTTTTTTATTATTACATAATAAAATTGTATGCTAGTTAATGATTTGGGCTTATCCTTTATTTATGGAATTGATATGGGATTTTGCTCAATAATAGAAATAATGTTAAAAAGAAAGCGTAAAAAAATGCTACTAGTATTTTTTATATTTATTTATTTAGCACATAAATAAAAAGAGGGAAAAATTGTTTTTGAAATGAAAAATGATAAAGATAACTTTGGAAAATCACTCCCAAAATGAAGTAGAAGCTTAAAATAAGCTCAACTACTAACCTAATATTTCATTTTTGTTACAATATTAGATATTTCCGTTTATAAATATATATGGCTTGTTAGCAATTTTATTATGTATTGTTCATTGTGGAAGGATATTGTGACAATCAAGTTGTGTTACTACCAAGTGACTACCAATCAATCTCACCGTTAGATCGATTATCTTGATCCAACGGTTATATTTATTTTCATCTTTGTATGATCATAATTCTCTATATTTAAAGTGAAAGCATTAAATATGGGAAATCATAACCATACAAAGGTGAAAATAAATATAAAGTACTAAATTTGGGAAATCATGACCATACAAAGATGGAAATAAATATAACCGTTGGATCAAGATAATCGATCTAACGGTAAGATTGATTGGTAGTCACTTGATAGTAACATAATTTGGTTGTCACAATATCTTTCCCCTTGTTCATTTACTTAATTTTTTTTATTGTTTGTGAACAATGAATAATCATGTTATATTCATTTTGCCCCACTATGCAGCCAGTGGCGGAGCCAGACCAAAAGTTTAGGTGTTGCCAAAAAAATTTAACATATCAAATTATCAAGATATTTATCGTAATTATACAAATTAATCAAAAAAAAAAAACTATTATGAATTCTAGCATAGTTATTTAAATTATGTATTAAATAATATCACATAACATTGAAAATTCAAATGAACAATCGTTAATGATTACGGGTTCGCTTTTTCTGTAGTCATTGCAGATAAGTTATCTGCAGTAAGCCCAATACGACGTCGTTTTGGGACTGAAATCATGGTATTTTTGTAATTTCAATTTATTCTAGGATTATTATAGTCTTTATAATTATAATTTTTTAATCCCAAAACGACGTTATTTTGAGAGTAAAAGCAGATAACTTATATGCATTAAGTGCAGAAATATTTTTCTGAATGATTATATATCAAAGCAAACATATAAAAATGCACTAACCTTTTGAGTAAGCATTTCAAACATAAGAATTTCACTTTCCTCCCATAGCATAATAAGTAATGAACCAAGCATTGTCATAAGGATATGAAAACACACAAGTATAATACTTTTCTATAAATTTCACTTTATAATTGGGATATTAACTATAAATTAAAGCATACTAACAACATTTAGAGTCAAAGAGATTCTCCTTCATTATACTTTTCTATTTACAAAATATATTTTTATCTGATTCTTCCATCTTTTCATTTCGTAAGCCATTGCTATTTCAATCGAAGTCTCGCAGAGCTAGCAAGTTGTGCAACAAGTCAGATGAAAAAAGGAGCAAGAGAGAAAAATATGATTGCAATTGTAAGTCACAAATTAAGACTTTGAAAGTGATTGTAATTTATGGGTAAGGTAAAAAAATTTGAATATTAAGCCCGTCATTGGTTACTAGCAACATATAAAATTATTAGAATACTGATATATAAATTAATATTCTAAATTAGAATAAAAATATTCAGATTTAACAAGTCTTCAGATATTATAGACCCAATAAATTTCCCCCCTTATATTGGCACAAAAAATTAAAGCTGATTGAAATATATAGGTAATTAAAATATTCTTAAGTATAGAAAAATATTTAATACGATATGCATATATTCTTGAGTTAGAAATCTTATTTCACTTATTTTATTTTATTCTTTCAATAACGAAGCAAAGAAAAAAATATATGCGTGCATCACCAAAGAGCAGTCTCACGCATGACATGCCCAATGATAACCTTAAAATCCCTTTAGATAAAAGTTTGGATATTAACAATAATATTGCCATAAATATAGGTGGCAGGTTGTGAACCTCTTAGCGTTCAAACTTCAAAGAATCTGATTCCACAAAGAGCTTCCTGCTAAGCCTCATGCTGTAGGCTATGCTATTAAGCTAAGCCTCATGCTTTTTATAAAAGTACAGTTATTTAGAATTTTAGAAAAATATTTGATTTTTGAAAAAAATATTTGACTTTTGATGCTATTAAAATTTTTAACTTCTGAAAAAAGTAGGTTTTTGGCTTTTTTTATGACCTGCTTTTTTTAAAAGCACGCATCCAAACAGACTTTTTTCAGACTTTTTTATTCAAAAAAAGCATTTTGAAGAAAAAAAGCCCATCCAAACAGGCTCTAAGACCTTTCCTTCGACCACATAATTTGCCCGGCACTTGGTCGCCCAACTCAAAGAGTCAAAAAAAATCATACGGGCAATGACCCAAATAATCTTTAAAAAATGTACCTCCAAATCTTGGCTATGCCTGTGTTTCCCAACGAAAATCTATAAACATTCTAACTTAAATCAAATAAATTATGAGAGTCCCAAGATGCCATCCAAGGACGGAACGCGTTTTGGTATAAGGTTTTTTTTTTAGGATTATCAGGAAATCAAATATTTTTAAATTTTTTATTTTCGGATATTATCGTAAATTGAATGTTTCCATCGTATTTCTGAAAATTGTGATTCCCGGATAAATAAAATTTTTCCTCTACCAAACGCCACGCCCCCTAAAGGACAGGGGAAATTACATACAATTGAAAGTAATGAAGGAGAAGGTGGAAGAGGAGGAGGAAAAAAAATACATTTTATTAGGGGTGTGATCTAAATCAATACAAATTGCGGTAACCGAATCGAAAAGCTGATAACTAAATTAACCGAAACCCATAAAATTGAAAATTGAAAAAAAATGGCAAATTTTTATTGAATTGGATCGATTTTCGATTTGGTTGTGAATACCGGTCCAATCCAAGCTGATCCAATTACCCAATCATAACTCAAAAACTATATAGCAAAATTAATCTATATATTATTGTGGAATCCTAAATTAGGTTAGTGGAATCCTAAATTTGATAATTTGTTTTTGTTTATATTATTGTGGTTGTATTTATTTAGTATCAGAAACAGCTTATTATATTTGTATTAATTAATCTATTAAAATTTTTAAAGATGCTATATTAATATTATTAAACTTTATTACTGTTTTATATTTATGTAGATAAAATTTATTTTTTATGTAGCTTTACGAAAAAAAACATATATTTTTATGTTCATACTCCATATTAAAACCATATATCATGTTTAGAAAAAAAAAACATATATCATTTTCCCATTAAAATCGTATATAAATTTTCATTTTATTTTTGTTAAGTTTTAGTATGTTTGAGTTCCCACCCTTATATAAATTAGTAAAGTTGTTTAAAATAACAACGAATTAACTGTATTCTTATTCATTCTATACCATTTAATATTTTTGCTTCCCAAATTGAGTTTATGAAAAAGAAACCATTTTATAATAAAATTATAATTCGTAACTATTGTATTTTCTTTAATTTTCAAATAAAATGTTAAGGATACGGTTGGTGTACTATCACCAAGAAAAGAAACATGATCCTCTATATGTCACATTCCATTTCATCAATCAGCATCATTGGCCAACAAACTTGTAAAGGACACGATTTATATGCTATCATTTCTCAACGTGATACCCCACATACCGCGTCGTTATGCATTACATAAGTAATTCTTTTCACCAAAAAATTATTCCGGTAAAAAATTATTAAAATTGAACTACTAAGATCAAAAGGCCAAAATTATAAACCCAAGAAATAATGGAAGACTTATTACTCCACTCTTGCCAAAAAAATCTAATACTCCATCATTTTGGTAAAAATAATTCTCACAGGTTCAGGTTCTATTTTAGGCTTTTCAAAAAATCAAAAATCAATTCAATCCAAATCGAATAAAATCGGACTTGATTAGATCGGATTTGAAAAAAAAATTCAAATTGAATGGATGATTAAAGGATCAAACTGAAGGGATTGATCATATGATTTTTGCTTCAAAAATCGATCAAATCCAGAAAGCGAACACCCCTAAATTTTAACGTGAATCATCTCAATATATTGTTGGGTTTAGTTTTTCTTATATGGTAGGAGATAAAATTATCTCCTACATATATATAAAAATTTATGGGAACCATGTGGGGTCATTTAAGAAAAAAAAAAGAAAAAAAAAATAATCTCACACACTTTTATATATGTGTAGGAGATAATTTTATCTCCTATAACATAAGAAACATTAAACCTTATATTATTTCCCTTTTTTTACTTTTTACAATCACTTCTTAGAGAATATAAATAATACCAAATTATGGTAGCTCATTTGGCGCATAAGAGCTGAGTAGGTGAGGATAAGAGCATATATACGATCCTCCCCAATACCATCTTTGGGAGGGGCTTAAAACCTTGGTCCTGGATCCGCCCCGGACTTCAAATTAGTCCATAAAAAACTTATGAGATTACCATGAGGATAATTTCAAAAAATAAAAATATATAACTAGTCTCCATAAATCCTAAGCCCCTACAGTTGTTCATGAGTCAAAGCCTCATCTATTAAACAAAAGGAGTTACGAAGAAACTCGAGGCCCAAAGCAGTACAAGATATCTATGAGAATGGACGCACTGCCCCCTTCACTTTAGAGGTGACAATATGGGTTGACATGACACGATATGGATTTGACACAAACACGAATACACTCAATACAAGC
>JAVKPL010013147.1:0-70185 GCA_032173675.1 Gastrolobium villosum | reverse complement strand
TTCGTATTGGTATATGGTAAGTCCTGTCATCTTCCTGTAGAATTAGAGCATAAGGCTTTGTGTGCAATTAAATTTTTAAATTTTGAAACATCAAAAGCTAATGCTAAGAGATTGCTGCAATTGAACGAGTTGGATGAGTTCAGGCTGACAGCTTATGAGAATGCCAGAATTTATAAAGAAAAGACAAAGAAATGGCATGACAAAAGAGTTCAGCCAAAGGAGTTTGAGCCAGGACAACAAGTACTATTATACAACTCTCGATTAAGGTTGTTTCCAGGTAAGTTGAAGTCTCGTTGGTCTGGTCCTTTTGTTATTAAAAAGGTATTTCCATATGGGACAGTTGAAATTTCCCCTCTTGATACTGAGAGACCTTTCAAGGTCAATGGGTGTCGGTTGAAGGTCTATCATGGTGGAGATATCTATAGGGACACCATTTCTGTCCCTTTGTCTTCACCCGAGTCTTAAATGATTCCTGTCAGGCTCGTGACGTTAAACAAGCGCTCATTGGGAGGCTACCCAGTACGAACGATTTATGTTTAATCATTTTCATAATTTTAGGTTGCAAAAAAAAAAAAAAAAAAAGAAAGACAAGTTGACGCTCTCAGCGTCAAATTCACGCTTTTAGCGTGAGAAGACAGAAGCTTCCACGCTATTGGCGTCAAATTCACACTTGGAGCGTTAAATACCAGCAACCACCACACTGACAGCGTCAGCAACCAGCAACCATCACGCTGACAGTGTCAGCAACCAGGAACCACCACGCTGACAGCGTAAGATTCATGCTTCAAGCGTGGTCAAACAGAAGCCTCCACGTTCACAGCGTGGGAGTGACGCTATGAGCGTGGAATGAAAAATTGGGTTTTTAAATACAAACCCTAAAACATTTTTCACTCATCTCTCTTTCCCTCTTCTCTTCTCAGCCACCGCCACCCTCCTCCAACTCCTACCTTTTCTTTTTCTTTCTCCTATTTCACCATCACGCCACCACACCTCCATTTCACTACACCAATTATTCCTCTCATCTTCTTCTTTCTTCCATCACCACGGTGCACCGCCAACAACACCACCGTGCATCACCAGGTCGTGGGTTTTTGTTCTCTACAATAGGGTTTCTATTTTGATCTTTTGAATTCAAATGGCTGGAGAAAAGGTAACTCTTATGACCCTTCAATTATCTCATGATTCTCTCTACCTCCTCCCCTTTCTATTCTCATGGTTGCTTTGGTTACACATTCCATGGTCACGAGAAATGATTGTAAGGGTCTGGAAAAAAGAAAAAGTTGAGGATGTTTGGCTAAAAAAATAAAAATGCATGCTAAGTGTTTGATGGTTGGTCTCTAAGATTGATATGGAACGTTTGGGTGGTAGTTTATATGGAATATGTGTCTATTAATCCATGTAAAGTGCGGTTTAATGTTTCATGATTCTGAGATACCATGCATCATTTTAGTTTGTATCTAAAATGTTCGAAGATTCTATTCTCCTCAATAATATGTGTTGGTGTGAATGCATTGGAGCTTAAATATCTTGAATACCAAATGACACAACTCCATGTTAATTGATTTTATTGGTTCGTGTGATTACAATTCTGATTTCACATGATATTTGGCAATAATTTCTTTCAAGATTTGGACATGGGTTGATTGTAAAAAAAAATAAAAAAATTATTGCTGAGAGATAAGGTTATGAGATATTTTGGATGAGTAAGCAATTGATTTTCTGATATGCTGAATTTTAATGATAAACTGATAAATGATGCATATGCTTGAATTCTATGGTGTTGGAACTTTTCTGAGTGCGGGTAAGCAAGTTAAAAAGACCACAAAAGGAGCTGGCCCAGGGAAGAAAACGGGCGACAGTAGTGCTGCTGGCACAAAGAGGCCTCGGACCTCTTCTTCATCCATTTTTGATAGTACTAGGTTCTTGTCCCCTGAGGCTCAAGACCGATACTATCAATGGTTTGCCCCTAAAAAGATCATTTCTGAGAGGCAGATCAGTGCTTTTATGGATAGTGATTGTCCGGTAAGGACAACAGGTGAAAGGAGAAGATGGAATAAATTGATACGATTTGTTGGTCCGAGTTCAAGCACAATTCTCAAAGGATTTTGTGCAAATGCTGATTTAGAGACTGTGAATGCAACAAGGAAGAGTTGGGTGCGGGGACATGAGATTTCTTTCTCTCCCGAAATAATAGAGAGATTTCTGGGCACCACTTATGACTGTAACAAGGATTGCTATTTTGCTCACACATACAACAGAATGCAACCTTCTGATGAAACAGGATTCTATTGGGAGGATATGCCAGATATTGCTAAGAGAATAAAAAGTGCAATCACTCATCCTCATGCCACATGGAAACCAAAAAGTGGACATCCAGGGGTACCTGAGAAATTGGAAAGGATAGATCTAAATCCTGAAGCAATGTTCTGGCATACATTTATAAACTCCACAGTCATAGCATCTACAAACATGAGTGATGTGAATGTTGAAAGAGCAGTACTACTGTATACCCTTATGGGTGAGGAGAATTTGGATATTGCTGCTCTGTTGTCCGAAAGGATTGTCTATATCATCACCCAGAAGAAGGCTGAGATCCATCTAGCCCACAGCTCCTTGATAGAGCAGCTTTGCTTGGCAGCTGGGGTGGAAATTGATGATGATGAGCCCAGTGATGTCAAAATCAAAAAGGAGCTTACACAAGCAAATTTCAATGCAATGAGGGCAGAGTCCAGCCGTCACGCCATCTGGAAGGCGTCTTGTGCTTTAGGTGAACCACACCCAGTACCACCACCAGCTCCAGCACCAGCAGCAGCACTTCTGCGGAAATGCTCCTACTTCAGAGATTGGATCGTCAGATGCAAGACGTGAAGATCGAGCAGAGGCTTATCCGGGGCATGATAGAGAGATTATGTAGTGATCGTGGGATTGACACTACTAGTTTCATATCACAGCCTCCACAGTCTTCACCCCCAGGTGATGATGATGCCATGGAGGATTACTGGTGATCCTCTTTCTTTCAGCACCACAAAACACTTTTCAGAGTTATTTTAATTATTTTGTTTTAAGTTTTTGAAGACAGTATTGTGGAAGAGTTTTCCCTTTTATGCAGTACCTTCTGTTAAATATCTGTTTTGATTGATTAACAAATGTGTGCATGTTCCATTTGACAGAATGAGATTCTTTGCCTAAATTAGTTTGTTGCTGAGGACAACAATATTCTAAATCTGGGAATTGGGTCGCATGCTGTATATGCGAGACATGCTAAATGTGGAACACAACAGAAAGGAAACAGAGATTAATTTGAAAACAAAAGGGAGATTTTTAAACTTTTACTGTTTTGTTATTATTATTTATTATTATTTAGTTTTTTTTATTTCGATTTATTTCTGCATCTAAAAAAAAAACTTGAATTCCATAGCAAGCAATCTCAGGTTTGACATGTTGCTTTAAGTCTTAAATTGGAATGAGTCATCAAAAGCATGATATCTGTGAATATTCATTTGTGCATCTAAATTGAGAATGATGTCTGCTTGTCTGTATAGCTACTCTGTGGTGAATCTTTCTAAAATAATGCCTGATGTGAATTCTGGAAGTTAGATCCTGGTTTGAAAAATAGCAGAGAGGATTAAGCCGAAAATACAAATTAGAGAACCTCATTGTAGTGGTTTCTTGAATTTGAATTGTTTCTCTAGCTTGCATGCATGACTGATATGATAAAGGCAATTCTCTTGTTAACTACTTGGCCAAATAGCTGTCCTGAGAAATTTCCATTGCTAGCCCATTTGAGCCTTAGCCTGTTGTTTCTTATTGAATCGAACCATAAGACACTTGACTTCTCTTCCTATTTGATATACCTTGAATGAGATTGAAGCACTGATTATAGAAAATTCAAGGAAAAAGTTCACAGAAGTTAAAGTGATGGCAAAAACAAAAGCTGAGACCAAAGAGAAAAAGAACAAAATGAAAAATTACATAGCAACGGAAAAAGCATGAAAAGGTCAGGAAGAAAGAAAAAAAAAGAAAAATATGAATAAAAAGGGAAGGACTAAGTGAAATTGTGTCTGAGCATGAACAACTACTAGTGTTTCAATCTCATATACAGTAAAAATTAGCCACTTCCCCAAAAAATCCTACCCTCAAACCAGGCCAAGTTGTAACCTATTAAAGACCTTTTGATCAGTAGATGCATGGCAAATGGATTCCTTATTTTTAGGAATTTGAGAATATGTTCAATCTCGTAGATTACTGCTACATTGGTGGAATGAGTGCAGAACCATCAAACACTAAGTGATGAGAATATGCATGTTTAGTGAGGAACATTCAAGCTGGGATTCAAATTCTTGATGAAACTGAAAAGTATTATTGTGAACCTTTGCCATGAGGTTATACATGCACAGCAGTTTAAGATTCTTAAAATATATATGTTCAGATGTCTCTTTGCAGAATTCATCTTGCGTTTCTTTTGATTCATTACATTGCTGGGGACAACAACGTTCAAATCTGGGAATTGTTTGATGTGCCGTCAGCACATAAGTAAATTCAAGCCAAAAAGAGAAAAATAATGAACTATTCCTCATCAAAAATGCAACAATTCTTATTGTAATCCTTAAATTCCAAATTCAAGAGTGTTTAACTGATTTTATGCTCATTTGCAAGAAAAACAAACAAATCTGGAAGGAAAATGAGGATTGGCCAAAGTGAAGACCCACGCTCACAGCGTGGAAATGACGCTGATAGCGTGGGAATACAGTAAGACCCACGCTCACAGCGTGGGAATGACACTCATGGCGTGAAGGATCAGAAGTATCCACGGTCACAGCATGAGATTGACGCTGAAAGCGTGGGAAGTCAGAGGCATCCACACTTATAGCGTGGAACTGACGCTCATAGCGTCAGTTGTGGAAACCACAACCGTACTGTCAAAGGGAAAAATTGGAATAAGAGGAAAGATTGTCTTATAAATAGAAGGGTGCATTTCTGAAAAAGGACACCGGTTCTTGACCTAGAAGAGGCCGTCATTGTGAAGAAAAAGTTGTTCTTCGTTCGTTCTTCAATCATTCTGTAATTTACTTTCTTGTTGGATTGGATTTAAGATCAGCCATGAATATGGTTGGCTAGATCTTAGTATTGTGGTAAGGGTCACAACACTGAATGTGAACCCCTTGTAGTTTGGATCTGATTTATATATGTTTATCTTTTTGCATCTATTTTCCTTCGCTCTTAATCTCATTGTTCTTTTAGATCTGATCATTCTAACAGATCACTAGGGTTAGGATTAACAATAGGAATATTGGGATCCTAATTCCCGAACAGGAGGAAAATAGATGTTCATGTAGGTACTAGGGATAGGCTACATGAACTGCAAACGTGAAAGGTTCACCGAATTGTATGTTTAACCTGAAAAGGAATCTCTAAGGAGTTAGGGTTCTAATAAGGTTAATAAGGTTAAGATCTCTAAGGAATTATGGATTAACCGACTAAATAAAAGATGGTGAATCGTTTGATCAAGGGGTAATTCATATGTGAATTTACATTCAGATTACAAGGTGGGGATCAAACAAGTGTTATTACTCTTACTGCAATCTTTTCACAATTGTTTTTCAAAACCCTAACTTTATACGATTAGTTCATCCATTTTCAGAAAACCAAAAATACGCAATTTACATTTTAGTTACTTTTCATTTTAAATCAACAACAGTTGCCACCTCTCTTGATCCATTCAACTTAAAGGGACTGGTTATTGTAGTACTTGGTCTACAATCCCTGTGGAGACGATACTCTACTTAACACTTTTATTACTTGGAACGATCGGTATACTTGCCGAGTTTGCAACAGCATGCTGTGTTACATGCTTTTGATATTTGGAAATGCTGTTTAGCTGTTATATGCAATGTGCTTTTATGATATGCATGTGGTGTCCACCTTTACGGTAAGCCTGAGTATGTGGTACATACGATAAGGTGAGGCTGTGGGTGAGGTGCAAGCGGTGTTCCTTGTACTCATGTGGGTTTAGACGTATTCCTAAATTTCTCTGGCCAGTAGATTGTATAAACACACATGGCACGAATATCTGTTGCACTGCATAGTTTTGGAACTAATATTGGAAATATTGCTTTTGAACTTATATTGCACATGTAAGTGAGCTTAGGGTGGAAGATCCTTGAGGACCCCTTGACTTACTGAGATTTCTTGTTTAGAGATCTCACCTCACGTTTGGGGACGCTTATTTCAGGTTCAGGTAATGTTGAGGGCTCAGGTGGCAGGAGGCCAGAGTTGAGTTAGACATATCTGTGTTATGCTGTCATATTGGAAGCTGGTTATTGGCTGATATTTATGTTTTCTGTTATTATTATGTTGAGACTGATATTGGGCATTGTTGCCTTATTTGGTGAGCATGGGGTTTGTCCATGCCACATAGACTTGTTATTGTCTCCTTTTTGTAAAGTTGTATTAAAGTATCAGGATTTTGGTCCAGGCTATGTGTTGTAGTCCTGTGACTTTAGATACTCACATTACATATATATATGAGGTATTCAGTTAGTTGTCTTGCAATTTACATACAGGCAGTATTTTATGAAATTGATTAAGTAATCAAGTTGGCTAAGGTTAATGACGTCATAATTGAATTAAAGAAAAATTTATTCCGCATTTTAATTAAGCGTGGCTTAATACGATAGTATGTTAACAATCCGGGTTAACACGGGCTGTTATATTTTATGGTATTAGAGCACTTTCTAGGGAAAAGCCTGGATGTATTGCAATAACTTAGGATGTTTTGTTGCGTGTCTACTTTGTGTTCTCTCTAATTGGTGTGTATTATGATAATGCATATGTGACCACATGGCGTGGGTTTGATCAACACATTCTTGTAACTTGTGCAGAGCCATGGTGCCACCGAGGTGGAACCCGAGTGCTAGCGAGGATCAACCGGATCATATCCTGGCTGCATTAGCTGAGGTGCAGGCGGCCCGACTAGCCGACCAGGAGGCCACGAGGTTGGCAAACCAGGCTATGCTGGACGCCATCAGAGAGGCGAACAGGAGAGCCACCGCTGAGGTTCTGGAGGAGAATCGGATGGCCAACATGACTATGACGAGGGTCATGTTGGAGGAGATGAGGGCTGGTCCTGCTGCGGGCCAGTGTCCTCCACCACCTCCACCACCACCGCCACCGCCTCCACCTCCACCTAGTCAACAGGAGGACACCCAGAGTCATATGGATGAGGGTAGCCATTTGACGGGGACTATGCAGGCCGTTCCCATTTTTGCTGAGGATCGAGACGAGATCGACCACTGGCTGAATGCTTTCCGCAAGCATAAGCCACATACGTTTGATGGGTCCTACGACCCCATTGTTGCTGCTAGATGGCTCCAGGCCCTGGACAAGATATTCAGGGGTGATGCAGTGCACCGATCCGCAGAAGCTGATGTTCGCCACATACATGCTGGAGGGCGATGCCCACGAGTGGTGGACGAACACCTCTCAGGTGTTCGAGATGCAGGGGCATGTGATGACGTGGCCATTCTTCGAGGATTGCTTCCTGGTTCGATACTTCCCTTATGACGCTCAGGAAAGGAAGCAGTGAGAATTTGAACTGTTGGTGCAGGGCTCGTTGTCTGTGGAAGAGTACCTGGCCAAGTTTAATGAGCTTGTCAAGTTTGCTCATTTCAGGATGGCGAGGCCGACTCCTATTTTTCTTGCTGCTAAGTTCCGGAGGGGACTTAATGAGGACATTGTTGGACATCTTGTTGGTTCTGCTTCGAGAGACTTCAGGGCTTTGGTACAGCAATGCTGTGATATTGAGGACTACTGCAGTGCGAGTCAGGCCAAGATTGAGGTGCCGCAGGGTACTGGTGGTTCCGCTTCCTGGAGAGACAGGAAGTTTGGGAACAAGGGCAAGGGAAAACAGTTGGCGGCTAAGAAAGCGCCAAATCAGTTTAAGAAAACTTCTACTCAGGGGAACACAGCTAGACCTCCTGCTCCCAGATGCTCGGAATGCGGGAAGTCACATTTTGGGCCGTGTGCTACGGGCCAGTTGATATGCTTCCAGTGTGGCAAGGAGGGCCACTACTCGAGAGATTGCCCGACGGCGAGTGTAAGAACCCGCACCGTTAATTAAGGTAATTAGTGAATTAATTATGATAATTAGGAAATGATTCCATAATTGACCTTAATAATTGTTATGAGGCTTTAATAATTACAATTAGTGGATAAGAATGCTGAAAGTCGCTTTTCGGAAGAAAAGCGCAGATACCGGTTCTGCTACTCGGTATAAATGCATACCGGAAAAGTATCCCGAAAAATTATAACGAATGCATGATAATTACTAGAATATTATGTAGGACATATAAAACAAGTTTCAAGTCAAAATGACGTAATCTGATGCCAGAACTGATACTGGCTATGGAAAAGCGCGTACCGGAAAGGTGCTCCGAAAAATAAAATAAAAATATGACAAATCTTAGAAAAATGCGTAGGTCTAGATTCCAAAGTTTGGGATCAATATCTTTTACTTTGCTATTAAGGCTAATACTGCGCGTATGTGGCCTTGTGCCTATAAATAGACACATTATGGCACTAAACCCTAGGCCATACACAACTCCTACGTGAACTTTGCTGCAGCCTTGTGTCCAGCCCCCATTGTTCTTCATTTCTTCCTCCTTCTCACCAAAGTCACCTCCTTTGATCATTGTTTCTCTTCTTGATCAAGCAAACACTTGAGTGTGAGCCTTGGAGAGTGTTTAGGGTGTCTTCCTGAGTGGTGAGGTTCTGTTTGAGTGGGTTGTGAAGGTTATCTTGTTGGGTTGGTGGTGTGAGGGGTGGTTCTTGGTTTGTGAGGCTTCAAGGAGCTTTCTTTGTGAAGAAAGGTCCTTGCTTGTGTGACATTTTCGTGCACCCTTGAAGCCTGTACATTGGAGCTGACTTGTGAGCTCCAAGAGCACACCTTACTCTGTTTCAAGCTTGGGGTAAGTTTCCTACACCTTTGATCTCAAGTTTTAATGCTTAAAGGTGATGTCTTGGCCATGTTTAATGAGTAAACAAGAGGGTATAATGTATATGAACCTAATATGGATTAAAGATGCATGCTTTAACGTGTACATGTGTTAAAAGTTGGATCTTTGGGATGGATATTCACGAAATGCAGAAACTGCATTATGTCGTGAGATATCCGGATATTTGTCGAACAGATATCCGGATATCAGTATCCGGATATTGATATCCGGATATGGGATCTGGGTATCCGGATATGGCATATCCGGATATGTCTAGTGTGATATCCGGATATGGCATATCCGGATATGTCCCTTCTGATATCCGGATATCCTGGGTTTGCGCAGACAGTAGTTGTGCTGTATGAACAGTAAGCTATTGGGTGTGTGTGAACCCTAGATTAAGGAAGTTGAACTTCTGTAATTAATAACTAAGTCAGAATCATGTGATTAAGGGCTTATGGCTTTGTTGGAAGCCTTAAGACGTAAAACGTAAAGGAAAGGCGTAGTCTTTAAGTTGTATGCTTGTTGTGCATAAATATTGATGTATTATTGGTCCATATCAGATTGTGATACTGCTATTTTTGGACTTGAGAGTGGTTGGACTCTTGGCTTGGATAGCTAGCTTGCAAGGTAAGCTTTCGTGTCCTCGGTTTAGCCATTTTGTTGTTCCACCATGTCCCATGGGGATGGGTTTATGCATGCTGTGTTACATGCTTTAATGTTTTGGAAATGCTGTTGAGCTATTTATATGCAATGTGCTTTTATGAGATGCATGTGGTGTCCACCTATACGGTAAGCCTGAGTATGTAGTACATACAAGATGGTGAGGCTGTGGGTGAGGTACAGGTAGCATCCATGTACTCATGTAGGTATAGACGTATTCCTACATTTCTCTGGCCAGTAGATTTGATAAACACACATGGCATGATTAATTGCTGCATCGCATAGTTTTGGAACTTATATTGTAAATACTGTTTTTGAACTTATATTACACATGTAAGTCAGCTTGGGGTGGAGACTCCTTGAGGACCCCTTGTCTTACTGAGATTTCTTGTTAGAGATCTCACCCCACGTTTGGGGACGCTTATTTCAGGATCAGGTAATGTTGAGGGCTCAGGTGGCAGGAGGCCCGAGCTGAGTTGATAGTTATGACATGCTGACCTGCTGGTTGTTGATTGCTGATTATTGACTGTCGTTATGTTTTCCGCTTTGATTATGTTATTTTTGTTGAGACTGTTATTGGGCATTGTTGCCTTATTTGGTGAGCATGGGGTTTGTCCATGCCACATGATTGTGTTATTGTCTTTCTAGTTATGTTGTAATTAAAGTATCAGGATTTTGACCCAGGCTATGTGTTGTAGTCTTGTGGCTTTAGATACTCACTTATGATTTATATATGAGGTATTTCAGTTAGTTGTCTTGCAATTTACATACAGGCAGTATTTTATGAAATTGATTAAGTAATCAAGTTGGCTAAGTTTAATGACGTCATAATTGAATTAAAGAAAGTTATTCCGCATTTTAATTAAGCGTGGCTTAATACGATAGTGTGTTAACAATCCGGGTTAACACGGGCTGTTACATTTTATGGTATCAGAGCACTTTCTAGGGAAAAGCCTGTATGTATTGCAAAAACTTAGGATGTGTCGTTGCGTGTCTACTTTGTGTTCTCTCTGATTGGTGTGTGTTATGATAATGCATGTGTGACCACATAGCGTGGGCCTGATCAACTCATTCTTTGTGTAACTTGTGCAGAGTCATGGTGCCACCAAGGAGGAACACTAGTACGAGCGAGGATCAATCGGATCCTATCCTGGCTGCATTGGCTGAGATGCAGGCGGCCCGACTAGCCGACCAGGAAGCCACGAGGCTGGCAAACCAGGCGATGCTGGACGCTATTCGAGATGCGAACCGGCAAGCCACGGCAGAGGTTCTCGAGGAGAACCGGATGGCCAACATGACTATGATGAGGGTCATGTTGGAGGAGTTGAGGGCTGGTCCTGCTGCTGGCCAGTGTCCTCCACCACCTCCACCGCCGCCACCGCCTCCACCTCCGCCTAGTCAACAGGAGGACACCCAGAGTCAGATGGGTGAGGGCAGTCACTTGACGGGGGCTATGCAGACCATCCCCGTATTTGCTGAGGATCGTGACGAGATCGATCGCCGGCTGAATGCTTTCCGCAAGCATAAGCCACCTACTTTCGACGGATCATATGATCCCATTGCTGCTGCCAGATGGCTACAGGCTCTGGATAAGATTTTCCGGATCATGCAATGCACGGATCCGCAGAAGCTGTTGTTCGCCACTTACATGCTGGAGGGCGAGGCCCATGAGTGGTGGACCAATCTTTCTCATGTCTACGAGATGTAGGGCCATGTGATGACGTGGCCATTCTTCGAGGAGAGCTTTCTGGGTCAGTACTTCCCTTATGACTCACAGGAGAGGAAGCAAGGGGAGTTTGACCGGTTGGTTCAGGGCTCGTTGTCTGTCGACGAGTACCTGGCCAAGTTTAATGAGCTGGTCAAGTTCTCTCATTTCCGCATGGCGAGACCGACTCCCATTTTTCTTGCGGCTAAGTTCCGGAGGGGACTTAACGAGGACATTGCCGGACATCTTGCTGGTTCCGCTTCGAGAGACTTCGGGGCGTTGGTGCAGCAGTGACGCGACATTGAGGACTTTTGTCGTGCGAGTCAGGCCAAGAAGGCCAAGATTGAGGTGCCGCAGGGTACTGGTGGTTCTACTCCCTGGAAGAACAAAAATTTTACAAACAAGGGCAAGGGCAAACAGTTGGCAGCTAAGCAAGCGCCAAATCAGTTTAGAAAGACTGCTACACAGGGGAACGCCGCTAGACCTCCTGCTCCCAGATGTTCGGGATGCGGGAAGTCACATTTTGGGCCGTGCTCTACCGGACAATTGATATGCTTCCAATGTGGCAAGGAGGGCCACTACTCCAGAGATTGCCCGACGGCGAGAGTTGCTGCAGTGCAGGCTGTGCCATTGCAGATGGTTCCTACTGGGGCACCAGCCGTGCCACCTACTACGGGGCGTGTGTATACGTTGGATCGTCAGCAGTCGGACAGAGCTCCGAACCTGGTCAGAGGTACTGTTACCATTGGTGGTTCAGCTGTTGATGTGCTTTTTGATTCCGGGGCAACGCACTCTTTTGTTGCTACCCCTATTGCTGTGGGGCTTGAGTTGCCCAGTGATGTGCTTTCTCCACCGATGCGGGTGACCACCGCCACCGGAGAAAAATGTTTGACCTCCACTGTTCATCGCGATGTAGCGTTTCAGTGGGATGGCCGTGACTTCTCAGTAGATCTGATAGGATTGTCGATGGCCAACCTTGAGATTATTCTGGGCATGGATTGGCTGTCCAGAAACTGTGCATTGATTGATTGTTGTGCCAAGAAAGTGGTGATGTCGCCGGGTGGGTCCACAGCCAGTTCCTCACCGTTCATTTCAGTCCTGCAGGCAAGGAGGGCCTTGAGAGCAGGGGCATTTGGCTATGTCATGTTGGGAGGTTTGGTGAGTGGGACACAGGAGGATCTCACTGGCATTCCTGTGGTGAGGGAATTCCTCGAGGTGATTCCCGAGGAGATTCCTGAGTTTCCACCGCAGAGGGAGATAGAGTTCTCCATAGACTTATTGCCTGGTGTGGGGCCTATATCGTTGGCTCCATACCGGATGTCACCACCAGAGTTGGCGGAACTGAAGAAGCATATTGAGGAGCTTTCAGCGAAAGATTTTATTCGGCCGAGTGTGTCTCCTTGGGGAGCACCGGTCATTTTTGTGAAAAAGAAAGATGGGACCATGCGGTTGTGCACCGACTACAGACAGTTGAACAAGGTGACAATCAAGAACAAGTACCCTCTTCCACGCATTGATGATTTGCTGGATCAGCTCAGGGGTGCTTGCGTGTATTCCAAGATTGACCTCCGTCCGGTTACCATCAGATACGGGTAAAGCCGGAGGATGTCCCAAAGAGAGCGTTTCGCTCGAGGTACGGGCATTATGAGTACTTGGTGATTCCGTTTGGACTCACCAATGCACCCGCAGTGTTCATGGACTACATGAACAGGATCTTCCAGCCGTACCTGGATCAGTTTGTGATCGTCTTCATTGACGACATCTTGATTTACTCCAAGACGGAGGAGGAGCATACTGAGCACTTGAAGATTGTTTTGCAAGTGCTAAAAGAGAAAAAGCTATATGCTAAGCCGTCAAAATGTGAGTTTTGGCTCAAGGCGGTGAAATTTCTGGGTCATGTGATTTCTGCTAATGGAGTTGCAGTTGATCCTAACAAGATTGAGGCCGTGATGGACTGGGAGAGGCCCAAGACGGTTACAGAAGTGAGAAGCTTCTTGGGTTTGGCAGGCTACTATAGGAGGTTCATAGAAGGATTCTCCAAGATGGTGCTACCGATGACTCGCCTTACCCGAAAGGAGACTCCATTCGTGTGGACACATGAGTGTGAGGAGTGTTTCCAGGAGTTGAAGGAGAGACTGACTACTGCTCCAGTGTTAGTCCTTCCTGATCCTGCGGAACAGTTTGAATTATACTGCGATGCCTCTAGAAAGGGGCTAGGCTGTGTGTTGATGCAGAAAGGGAAAGAGGTTGCTTACGCTTCAAGACAGTTGAAACCTCATGAGGAGAACTACCCGACTCACGACTTGGAGTTGGCAGCCATTGTTTTTGCTTTCAAGATTTGGAGGCACTACCTGTTTGGCATGAAGTTTGCTGTATTCAGTGATCACAAAAGCCTGAAGTATCTGTTTGACCAGAAGGAGTTGAACATGAGACAGCGAAGATGGATGGAGTTCTTGAAGGACTACGACTTTGAGTTGAGGTACCATCCTGGCAAAGCCAATGTGGTAGCCGATGCTTTGAGTTGAAAATCCGTGAGCTTATCCAGCTTGATGATGAACGACTACGAGGTGATCGAGAAGTTCAGAGACTTGAGAGTGAACTCCTTGTTTGGGGGCGCACTGCTCGAAATGGAAACAGCAGAAGTGATTAATGAGCTGATGGAAAAGATCAAAGAGGTGCAAGTGCAAAGAGAGTGCCTTGACTATGTGTAGAACCAGGACGGTGTGTCTTGGAACGAGGATGGATTGCTGCTGTTCCAAAAGAGGATTGTTATTCCTCGAGGGCCACTGACCGAAGAGGTTATGGCAGAGGCTCATAAGGGCCGGTTCACTATCCACCCTGGTGCTACAAAAATGAACCAGGACTTAAAAAGGAATTTTTGGTGGCCGGGCATGAAGAAGGACATAGCGGTCTACGTGTCCAAATGCCTTATTTGTCAGAAAGTGAAGATTGAGCACCAGAAACCGTCTGGTAAACTTCTACCTCTGGAGATTCCACAGTGGAAGTGGGAGAGTATTTCCATGGACTTCGTGGTGGGATTGCCTAAAACTCAGGCTGGTTGTGACTCTATCTGGGTCATTGTGGACAGATTGACCAAGTCTGCCCATTTTCTTCCAGTGAAGGTGAGCTTCACTACAGAGCAGTTGGCCAATCTATATGTCCGCGAGATTGTGAGGCTTCACGGGGTGCCCGAGAGTATCATCAGTGATAGGGACCCGAAGTTCACATCTCGGTTCTGGGAGGCGCTGCAGGAGGCTTTTGGTAAGCAGTTGAGATTGAGTACCGCCTATCACCCTCGGACTGACGGACAGACTGAGCGGACCATCCAGACATTGGAGGACATGTTGAGAGCTTGCACGCTGGAGCAGGGATCAGCATGGGATAGGTACCTTCCGTTGGTAGAATTCTCGTACAACAACAGTTTTCATGCTAGTCTGGGCATGGCACCCTACGAGGCGCTGTATGGTAGGAGGTGTCGGACTCCTACTTGCTGGTCTGAGGTTGGAGATAAAGAGCTTTTTGGCTTGGACTTTGTCCAAGATACTACCCTTCAGATCCAGATGATCAGGGAAAAGTTGAAGCAGGCGCAGAATCGCCAGAAAAGTTACTATGATGTCAAGCATCGACCACTGGAGTTCAGTGAGGGTGAGCACGTGTTTGTGAAACTTTCACCTGTCACCGGTGTTGGACGGGCACTCGGAGTGAGGAAGTTGAGCCCGCGGTTCATTGGGCCTTACCAGATCCTTGGTAGAGTAGGACCAGTTGCCTATCGACTTGCCTTGCCTCCGAACCTAGCCAACATCCACGACGTGTTTCACGTGTCTCAGCTTCGGAAGTACATAGCAGATCCCTCGCACGTGGTGCAGCCGGATGATGTGAAGGTTCGGGAGAACCTAAAGACTCCCGTCGGACCACTCAAGATTCTCGATCGAGGCGAGAAACAGCTTAGAAGCAAGATCATTCTGATGGTCAAGGTGCAGTGGACTGGACGTAGTCCCGAGGAGTGCACGTGGGAGCGAGAGGACGAGCTTCTCCGACAGTATCCCGACTTTCGAGACAGGTATGTTTCTGATTTTGAGGACAAAATCCTTAAAAAGGTGGGGTGAATATAAGAACCTGCACCGTTAATTAAGGTAATTAGTGAATTAATTATGATAATTAGGAAATGATTCCATAATTGACCTTAATAATTGTTATGAGGCTTTAATAATTACAATTAGTGGATAAGAATGCTGAAAGTCGCTTTTCGGAAGAAAAGCGCAGATACCGGTTCTGCTACTCGGTATAAATGCGTACCGGAAAAGTATCCCGGAAAATAATAACGAATGCGTGATAATTACTAGAATATTATGTAGGACATATAAAACAAGTTTCAAGTCAAAATGACGTAATCTGATGCCAGAACTGATACTGGCTATGGAAAAGCGCGTACCTGAAAGGTGCTCCGAAAAATAAAATAAAAATATGACAAATCTTAGAAAAATGCGTAGGTCTAGATTCCAAAGTTTGGGATCAATATCTTTTACTTTTCTATTAAGGCTAATACTGCGCGTATGTGGCCTTGTGCCTATAAATAGACACATTATGGCACTAAACCCTAGGCCATACACAACTCCTACGTGAACTTTGCTGCAGCCTTGTGTCCAGCCCCCATTGTTCTTCATTTCTTCCTCCTTCTCACCAAAGTCACCTCCTTTGATCATTGTTTCTCTTCTTGATCAAGCAAACACTTGAGTGTGAGCCTTGGAGAGTGTTTAGGGTGTCTTCCTGAGTGGTGAGGTTCTGTTTGAGTGGGTTGTGAAGGTTATCTTGTTGGGTTGGTGGTGTGAGGGGTGGTTCTTGGTTTGTGAGGCTTCAAGGAGCTTTCTTTGTGAAGAAAGGTCCTTGCTTGTATGACATTTTCGTGCACCCTTGAAGCCTGTACATTGGAGCTGACTTGTGAGCTCCAAGAGCACACCTTACTCTGTTTCAAGCTTGGGGTAAGTTTCCTACACCTTTGATCTCAAGTTTTAATGCTTAAAGGTGATGTCTTGGCCATGTTTAATGAGTAAACAAGAGGGTATAATGTATATGAACCTAAAATGGATTAAAGATGCATGCTTTAACGTGTACATGTGTAAAAAGTTGGATCTTTGGGATGGATATTCACGAAATGCAGAAACTGCATTCTGTCGTGAGATATCCGGATATTTGTCGAACAGATATCCGGATATCAGTATCCGGATATGGTATCCGGATATTGATATCCGGATATGGGATCTGGGTATCCGGATATGGCATATCCGGATATGTCCAGTGTGATATCCGGATATGGCATATCCGGATATGTCCCTTCTGATATCCGGATATCCTGGGTTTGCGCAAACAGTAGTTGTGCTGTATGAACAGTAAGCTATTGGGTGTGTGTGAACCCTAGATTAAGGAAGTTGAACTTCTGTAATTAATAACTAAGTCAGAATCATGTGATTAAGGGCTTATGGCTTTGTTGGAAGCCTTAAGACGTAAAACGTAAAGGAAAGGCGTAGTCTTTAAGTTGTATGCTTGTTGTGCATAAATATTGATGTATTATTGGTCCATATCAGATTGTGATACTGCTATTTTTGGACTTGAGAGTGGTTGGACTCTTGGCTTGGATAGCTAGCTTGCAAGGTAAGCTTTCGTGTCCTCGGTTTAGCCATTTTGTTGTTCCACCATGTCCCATGGGGATGGGTTTATGCATGCTGTGTTACATGCTTTAATGTTTTGGAAATGCTGTTGAGCTATTTATATGCAATGTGCTTTTATGAGATGCATGTGGTGTCCACCTATACGGTAAGCATGAGTATGTAGTACATACAAGATGGTGAGGCTGTGGGTGAGGTACAGGTAGCGTCCATGTACTCATGTAGGTATAGACGTATTCCTACATTTCTCTGGCCAGTAGATTTGATAAACACACATGGCATGATTAATTGCTGCATCGCATAGTTTTGGAACTTATATTGTAAATACTGTTTTTGAACTTATATTACACATGTAAGTGAGCTTGGGGTGGAAACTCCTTGAGGACCCCTTGTCTTACTGAGATTTCTTGTTAGAGATCTCACCCCACGTTTGGGGACGCTTATTTCAGGATCGGGTAATGTTGAGGGCTCAGGTGGCAGGAGGCCCGAGCTGAGTTGATAGTTATGACATGCTGACCTGCTGGTTGTTGATTGCTGATTATTGACTGTCGTTATGTTTTCCGCTTTGATTATGTTATTTTTGTTGAGACTGTTATTGGGCATTGTTGCCTTATTTGGTGAGCATGGGGTTTGTCCATGCCACATGATTGTGTTATTGTCTTTCTAGTTATGTTGTAATTAAAGTATCAGGATTTTGACCCAGGCTATGTGTTGTAGTCCTGTGGCTTTAGATACTCACTTATGATTTATATATGAGGTATTTCAGTTAGTTGTCTTGCAATTTACATACAGGCAGTATTTTATGAAATTGATTAAGTAATCAAGTTGGCTAAGTTTAATGACGTCATAATTGAATTAAAGAAAAAGTTATTCCGCATTTTAATTAAGCGTGGCTTAATACGATAGTGTGTTAACAATCCGGGTTAACACGGGCTGTTACAGCGAGAGTTGCTGCAGTGCAGGCAGTGCCATTGCAGATGGTTCCTACTGGGGCACCAGCAGTGCCACCTACTACTGGGCGTGTGTACACGCTTGATCGTCAGCAGTCGGACAGAGCTCCGCGCCTAGTCAGAGGTACTGTTACCATTGGTGGTTCAGCTGTTGATGTGCTTTTTGATTCCGGTGCAATGCATTCATTTGTTGCTACCCCTATTGTTGTGGGGCTTGAGTTGCCCAGTGATGTGCTTTCTCCATCGATGCGGGTGACCACCGCAGAGGAAGATAGAGTTCTCCATTGATTTATTGCCTGGTGTGGGGCCTATTTCATTGGCTCCATACCGGATGTCGTCACCGGAGTTGGCAGAGCTGAAGAAGCATATTGAGGAGCTTTCAGCGAAAGATTTCATTCGGCCGAATGTGTCTCCTTGGGGAGCACCGGTCATTTTTGTGAAAAAGAAAGACGGGACTATGCGATTGTGCACCGACTACAGACAGTTGAACAAGGTGAAAATCAAGAACAAGTATCCCCTTCCACGCATTGATGATTTGTTGGATCAGCTCAGGGGTGCTTGCGTGTATTCAAAGATTGATCTCCGGTCCGGATACCATCAGATACGGGTTAAGCCGGAGGATGTCCCAAAGA
This sequence comes from Gastrolobium villosum, assembly GCA_032173675.1. Classification (NCBI taxonomy): domain Eukaryota; kingdom Viridiplantae; phylum Streptophyta; class Magnoliopsida; order Fabales; family Fabaceae; genus Gastrolobium; species Gastrolobium villosum. The sequence continues at coordinate 51,579 of JAVKPL010013147.1, read as the reverse complement.
CAGCGTTTCGCTCGAGGTACGGGCATTATGAGTACTTGGTGATCCCGTTTGGACTCACCAATGCACCCGCAGTGTTCATGGACTACATGAACAGGATCTTCCAGCCGTACCTGGATCAGTTTGTGATCTTCTTCATTGACGACATCTTGATTTACTCCAAGACAGAGGAGGAGCATACTGAGCACTTGAATATTGTTTTGCAAGTGTTGAAAGAGAAAAAGCTATATGCTAAGCCGTCGAAATGTGAGTTTTGGCTCAAGTCGGTGAAATTTCTGGGTCATGTGATTTCCGCTGATGGAGTTGCAGTTGATCCTAACAAGATTGAGGTCGTGATGGATTGGGAGAGGCCCAAGACGGTTACAGAAGTGAGAAGCTTCTTGGGTTTGGCTGGGTACTACAGGAGGTTCATAGAGGGATTCTCCAAGATGGTGCTACCGATGACTCGCCTTACCCGAAAGGAGACTCCATTTGTGTAGACACATGAGTGTGAGGAGTGCTTCCAGGAATTGAAGGAGAGACTGACTATTACTCCTGTGTTAGTCCTTCCTGATCCCGCGGAGCGGTTTGAGCTTTATTGTGACGCCTCTGGTAAGGGGCTAGGCTGTGTGTTGATGCAGAAAGGGAAAACTGTTGCTTATGCTTCAAGACAGTTGAAACCACATGAGGAGAATTACCCGACTCATGACTTGGAGTTGGCAGCTATTGTATTTGCTTTCAAGATTTGGCAGCATTACCTGTTTGGCATGAAGTTTGCCGTATTCAGTGACCACAAGAGTCTGAAATATCTGTTTGACCAGAAGGAGTTGAACATGAGACAGCGAAGATGGATGGAGTTCTTGAAGGACTACGACTTTGAGTTGAGGTATCATCCTGGCAAGGCCAATGTGGTAGCCGATGCTTTGAGTCGAAAATCCGTGAGCTTATCCAACTTGATGATGAGCGACTATGAGGTGATTGAAAGGTTCAGAGACTTGACAGTGAACTCCTTGTTTGGGGGCGCACTGCTTGAGTTGGAAACAGCAAAAGTGATTAATGAGATGATGGAAAAGATTAAAGAGGCGCAAGTGCAAAGAAAGTGCCTAGATTATGTGAAGAACCAGGACGGTGTGTCTTGGGACGAGGATGGTTTGCTGCTATTTCAGAAGAGGGTTGTTATCCCTCGAGGACCATTGACTGAGGAGGTTATGGCAGAGGCTCATAAGGGCCAGTTTACTATCCACCCTGGTGCTACAAAAATGTATCAGGACTTAAAGAGAAATTTTTGGTGGCCGGGCATGAAGAAGGACATAGCGGTCTACGTATCCAAGTGCCTTATATGTCAGAAAGTAAAGATTGAGCACCAGAAACCGTCTGGAAAGATTCAACCTCTTGAGATTCCACAGTGGAAATGGGAGAGTATTTCCATGGACTTTGTGGTGGGATTGCCTAAGACTCAGGCTGGTTGTGACTCTATCTGGGTCATTGTGGACAGATTGACTAAGTCTGCCCATTTTCTTCCAGTGAAGGTGAGCTTCACTACAGAGCAGTTGGCCAAGCTATATGTCTGCGAGATTGTGAGGCTTCACGGGGTGCCCGAGAGTATCATCAGTGATAGGGACCCGAAGTTCACATCTCGGTTCTGGGAGGCGCTCTTTTGGTACATAACTGAGATTGAGTACCGCCTATCACCCTCAGACTGACGGACAGGCTGAGAGGACCATCCAGACATTGGAGGACATGTTGAGGGCTTGCACGTTGGAGCGTGGTTCAGCATGGGATAGGTACCTTCCATTGGTGGAATTTTCGTACAACAACAGTTTTCATGCCAGTCTGGGCATGGCACCCTACGAGGCGCTGTATAGTAGGAGGTGTCGGACTCCTACTTGTTGGTCCGAGGTTGGAGACAAAGAGCTATTTGGCTTGGACTTTGTCCAAGATACTACCCAGCAGATCCAGATGATCAGGGAAAGTTGAAGCAGGCGCAGAATCGCCAGAAGAGCTACTATGATGTCAAGCATCGTCCACTGGAGTTTAGTGAGGGTGAGCACGTGTTTGTGAGACTTTCACCTATCACCGGTGTTGGACGGACACTCGGAGTGAGGAAGTTGAGCCCGCGGTTTATTGGGCCCTACCAGATCCTTGGTAAAGTAGGACCTGTTGCCTATTGACTTGCCTTACCTCCGAACTTAGCCAACATCCATGACGTGTTTCACGTGTCTCAGTTTCGGAGGTACATAACATATCCTTCGCACGTGGTGCAACCGGATGATGTGGAGGTTCGGGAGAACCTAAAGACTCCCGTCGGACCACTCAAGATTCTCGATCGAGGCAAGAAGCAGCTTAGAAGCAAGACTATTCCGATGGTCAAGGTGCAGTGGACTGGGCGTAGTCCCGAGGAGTGCACATGGGAGCGAGAGGATGAGCTTCTCCGGCAGTATCCCGACTTCCGAGACAGGTATGTTTCTGATCTTGAGGACAAAATCCTTAAAAAGGTGGGGTGAATGTAAGAACCCGCACCGCTAATTAAGGTAATTAGTGAATTAATTATGATAATTAGGAAATGATTCCATAATTGATCTTAATAATTATTATTTGGCTTATATAATTATAGTAAGTGAGTAAAAATGCTGAAAGTCATTTTTCGGAAGAAAAGCGCAGATACCGGTTCTGCTACGCGATATAAATGCGTACCGAAAAAGTATCCCGAAAAATTATAAAAAGTGCATGATAATTACTATAATATTATGTAAGACTTATAAAATGAGTTTCAAGTCAAAATGATGAAATCTGATGCCAGAACAAATACTGGCTATGGAAAAGCGCGTACCGGAAAGGTGTTCCGAAAAATAAAATAAAAATATGAAAAATCTTAGAAAAATATGTAGGTTTAGATTCCAAAGTTTGGGATCAAGATCTTTTGCGTTGCTATTAGGACTAATACTGCGCATAAGTGACCATTTGCCTATATATGCATTAGTTGCACATAACCCTAGGTAACCACCATCCTCTACGTGACTTCTTTGGTTGGCTGAATTGGGGTTGCTGTTCCATTGCCTTCTCCTTCACCATTTCTTGAGCTTGTGGTCATTTCCTTCACCATTTCTTTTCCTTAACACCTAGAGTGAGTGTGCTTGTGCTTGGTGAGAGTGAAGAGTGACCTTTGGAGAGTGTACAGCCACTGTATGATGGCGTTTGGGACTGAGTTCTAAGGGTGAGGGTAGAGGAAGCCATGGTTATGATACTCTAAGGTTCAAGAAGCCATCTTGTAGTGCAAGAACCAACCTTGGTTGTCCATTTTCGTTCTGGACCAAAGTCAGAACCTTGAAGGTCCAGTTGTGAGCTCCAAGGGCTAGTGTTGCTCTGTTTTGAGCTTTGGTAAGCTTTTCCACCTTTGATCTTAAGTTTGTGATGGTTAAAGTTGATGTCTTGCCATGTTTAATGAGTAAACAAGAGGGTAATCTGAGTATGAACCTAAAACAGATTAAAGATGCATGCTTTAACGTAGTTAAGTGTTAAAAGTTGGATCTTTGGAAGTGGATATTCACGAAATGCAGAAACTACATTCTGTCGTGAGATATTCGGATATTTGTCGAACAGATATCCGGATATGGTATCCGGATATTCATATCCGGATATGGTATCCGGATATTCATATCCGGATATGGGACCTGGATATCCGGATATGGTATATCCGGATATGGTCAGTGTGATATCCGGATATTGCATATCCGGATATGCACCTTGTAATATCCGGGTATTCTGGGACTTCACAGAACAGTAGCTGTGCTGTGTGAACAGTATACTATTGGGGGTTTGTGGACCCTAGATTAAGGAAGTTGGACTTCTGTAATTGATGAACTAAGTCAGAATCACATGATTAAGGGCTTATGGCTTTGTTGGAAGCCTTAAGACGTAAAACGTAAAGGAAAGGCGTAGTCTTTAAGTTGTATGCTTGTGATGCATAATTAATGATATATCTTTGGTCCATAACAGATTGTGATACTGCTGTGTTTGGACTTGTGAGTGGTTGGACTCTTGGCTTGGATAGCTAGCTTGCAAGGTAAGCTTTCGTGTCCTCGGTTTAGCCATGTTGTGGTTCCACCATGTCCCATGGGGATATGGTTATATGCATGTTGTGTTACATGTTTTTGATATTTGGAAATGTTGTTGAGCTGTTATATGCAATGTGCTTTTATGATATGCATGTGGTGTCCACCTTTACGGTAAGCCTGAGTATGTGGTACATACGATAAGGTGAGGCTGTGGGTGAGGTGCAAGCGGTGTTCCTTGTACTCATGTGGGTTTAGACGTATTCCTACATTTCTCTGGCCAGTAGATTGTATAAACACACATGGCACGAATATCTGTTGCACTGCATAGTTTTGGAACTAATATTGGAGATATTGCTTTTGAACTTATATTGCACATGTAAGTGAGCTTGGGGTGGAAGATCCTTGAGGACCCCTTGTCTTATTGAGATTTCTTCTTTTTAGAGATCTCACCCCACGTTTGGGGACGCTTATTTCAGGTTCAGGTAATGTTGAGGGCTCAGGTGGCAAGAGGCCAGAGTTGAGTTAGACATATCTGTGTTATGCTGTCATATTGAATGCCGGTTATTGGATGCCGGTTATTGGCTGCTATTTATGTTTTATGTTATTATTATGTTGAGACTGATATTGGGCATTGTTGCCTTATTTGGTGAGCATGGGGTTTGTCCATGCCACATAGACTTGTTATTGTCTCTTTTTTGTAAAGTTGTATTAAAGTATCAGGATTTTGGTCCAGGCTATGTGTTGTAGTCCTGTGACTTTAGATACTCACATTACATATATATGTGAGGTATTCAGTTAGTTGTCTTGCAATTTACATACAGGCAGTATTTTATTAAATTGATTAAGTAATCAAGTTGGCTAAGGTTAACGACGTCATAATTGAATTAAAGAAAAAGTTATTCCGCATTTTAATTAAGCGTGGCTTAATACGATAGTATGTTAGCAATCCGGGTTAACACGGGCTGTTACAGATGGCTTAGCCAATATCCATATGACTTACCTTGGTTGAGATTGAATCACTGAATGTGTTGAAAATAAAGTAAAAAAATTGAGGTAAGCTCCACAAAGGTCAAGGAATTAAGGGATGAAAAATTCATATATACCCTTATAAAAAAAAGGGCAAAGTGAAAAGAAGAAAAAGAAAAGAAAGCAAGAAAAAGGAAAAGAGTAAAAGGTGGCTGAAAGGAATTAATTCCCGAAATTCTGTGGGAATGTTAGTGGAGCAAAACCATTGAGTTGAATGCGTTAAAGTGAAATAAGTTTAGTTTTTCAATCTCTTTGTTGTTTGAGCTACTATCCATATTTTCCTACCTGTTACCTCGGCTAAGTTACAACCTGTGAAGTCCTTTTGATCAATTGATGCATGTGTTTGATTCTTCAATTTTAAGAATTTTTTAGAATATGATCAAGCATATGGTAGTGTTATAGCTTTGAGTAACTGAGTGCTCATAATACCCTTAAACACTGAGTGTTGAGTGAACATTATTTATTTGTGTGAGGGGTAATCAATGTAGACTTGCATATTTAAGAAGCTGATGACAATATTGGGAGTTTATGATATTGAGTCAGGCATGCATGGCATATTGTGTCTGAGAGTGTCTATGGATTGTTATGTTGGATTAATTGAACATTTCCTGGATTAAGTCTTTTACATTGCTGGGGCAGCAACGTTTAAATCTGGGAATGGTTTGATGTGCCTCTGGGAAGTGTGGTTTTTCTGTGTTAAAATTGAAAAAATTGAGTCATAAGAGAGCAATTTAAATACATATTTGCTAATTATATTGATTCTTTCTATGTCAATAATATTCATCTTTTAGTTGTATTTTTACAGGAAAAAGAAGTGAAAATTATAAAAAACATGTTAATGCAATTCTACACGGGTGTAGCACACTACAAGTTCCAGAAGCATGGCGCCAACCAGCATCACAATGGCGCACACCCGCGCCAGTTTCCGGATTTCACAGCGGTACTTTGGAAGTGGCGCTAGTTGGCGTCACTACGGCGCCAACCGGTGCCAAATTAAAAGAAAGCAAAAAATCAGGACAGTAACATAGCACCATTTTGCGCCAGAATGACACCAAAATGGCGCCATCTTGCGCCAAGAAATATGAAAGAGTGGCGCCCCAAAAGTAACACCATGGCGCCATCCAGCGCCAATTCACGAAGAATGAGTTCCGACTTTGCAATTTTGGGCAGAAGCGTGGCGCTGACTTGCGCCAACCTGGCGCTAACTGGCGTCGGTTTACGGGAAAGGAGTACTATGTTTCTGAGGGGCATTTTTGGAAAGAAAATAAAGATATTATAAATAGCCCTTTTACAGAATTAGGGCGGACAGACATATTTTGGAGGAGGTAGATATGGATTTGGAGAGGAAAGGAGGCAGAGGAGTTCTTCGCGTTCTTCGTTCTTCATCTCCTTCTTAGTATTTTCTTTATCTTTTATTTAGTTTATGTTGAATTTTAGATCAGCGATCATGATATTGATTGGCTAGATCTCTTTATTGTAGTCAGGGTCATGATCCATATGTGAACCCTTGATACGAAGGATTGGTTTATGGTTTTTGATTTATATAATTATCTTTATCATTACTCTGCGCAAATTGGATATTTCCTTTATTAGAATTGATCGATCTGATAGTTGGGAATATTCTGAAGATCAAAACCCTAGATAGGAATATTGGGGCTTTGATCTCGAAAGGGGGTAAGATAACGATCTGTATGCGTGCTAGGAATAGACGTGTATATGATTGCAGATGCTTAAATTATCGCGCCCATTGCTTGATCCCATCAGAAACATTGCAAGGAATTGGGGTTCCTCATGGGATTAAAGGGTTAACCCTGCAAGGAATTGAGGGTTAACTATTAAATCTTTTTTAGATGATAATTTATCTGAGTGATTATATAGATGATTATTGTAAATCAATCCAGAGTAAAAAGTGGGGATCATTTGGTGAATGAGTCCTGCCTACAATGCTTTTCTCATCCTCTTTACAAATCAATTCTCATTTTTATTGTTTTATTTCTTAAAACAAAATTACAAAAATAAGTCTTTTATTTGCAGATTATAATTTCATTCAATTTGACAATATTTGTCACACAACCCTCTTTGAACTCTTCCATTTTTGAAGAGAAAGTTTAATTGATATTTGATCTCAATCCCTGTGGAGACGGACTTTTCTTATCACTTTATTACTTGTGCGATTGGTATACTTTCCAGAGAGCATCATTGGCTCTGGAACTCACGTACCTCGTCCACTCTACAGACATTTCCTTATGCGTGCTAGGCAGAGGTTGTTATGCTAGTTGGGTCACTACTAGAAAAGTTCATTTTTTCGACGGGATTTTTCCGTCGAAAATGGTTAAAATTCCGTCAAAAATTGTATTTTCGACGGAATTCAGGCCGTGGAATTTTCCTTCGTTGATAACAAATTTCTCGACCGAATTGAAAATTCCTTCGAAAATTTTCATCGAGGTGGAAGGTGTTTGATAAAATGCCTCAACGTTGATCAACATTTATTCGAGGTGAGAGATATTGTTTCAATGTCGAGTGAGAGATATTGTTTTGGAAATTCCTTGTGTAAGAATAAATTCTTTGATCCTGGGACTGTAGGGGTGTGCGAAAAAAATGGTTCACTTGTCCTGCCCTTGATCTGACCCATAAATACCTATTGTTTTTAAACTGGGTTTAAATACTGACCTACTTTTATTTGGGTCAGTTTTAGAGCTGACTTGTTATAATAATGACTCGTTGACCCAAAACTTGACCTATACCCATTATGTGAAAAAAAAATCACAATTACATTAAAAGAAAAGTTTTAACGTAAAATAATTATGTCAAAATTTATTACAAAAAATATTTCCATCAAAAAAAATTCGCAATAATTCTTGACGAAAAATATTTTCATCGAAATTTGTGACTAAAAACATTTCTGTACAAAAATTTGACGGAAATTTTTTTTGTCAAATTTTGTACGGAATCTAAATTGCGTCAAAATATTTCACAAAAAAATATATTCATCAAAAATTTCGACGAAACATATTTCCATCAAAAAAATTTGACGGAAAAAAATTTCATCAAAATTCTTTACATAATTCAAATTTCGGCGAAAATTTTCGACAAAAACATTTTCGTTAAACTTTTTGCAAAAAAAAAAAAAATTCGTCTAAATTTTTAGTGAAACAGATTTCCATCGAAAATTTTCGACTAAATATTTTCGTCAAGTTTTTTGATAAAAAACATTTCAATCAAAATTTTCAACGGAACACATTTCTGTCAAAAAATTTCGTAAAAATATTTCGATAAAAAACTTTCACAGAAAAAATATTCTGTCAAAATTCTTTAGAGAATCTAAATTTCGTCGAAATTTACGAATGAAACATTTCCCTTAAAACAATTTTCGTTGAAATTTTCGACGAAATCTTCGTCAGAACACATTCCAATCAAAATTTTGAACGAAAAATATTCCGTCAAAATTTTTGACGGAATTCTTTTTTCGTTTAAAATATTTGATGGAGGAAATCATTTTCGTCAAAACTTTTGATGGAAACTAAATTTCGATAGAAAATTTATTTTTGTAAAAATTTTCATCAGAAAAAAAATTCCATCGCTTTTCGACAAAAAATATTCCGACGAAAAAATAATTTTATGACAAAATTTTCGTCGTTTGCAATGTAGAAATTTCGATGAAATTTTGTGACGAAACCAGGTCAAAAACGGGTCAGGATGGATTTGACCCACTTCAGAAATCAAGTTAGACTCACTTCAGAAACCAAGTCAGGTCAGATCCGACCTGATTCTAAACTAGTTCAAAAAAATACAAAGCAAGTTAGACCTAACTTGGATCAAATTATAGCGGGTCGGGTCAAAATACCTGACCTATAAAAATTAAGTTGGATCAAATCAGCATAAAAATATGACACTCATGCAGAGGCGTAGTGAAAAGTAAAAGAATAGTTCGCCCAGTGCTAAACGATGGCTGCGTATTGCTTTTGAGTTTCTACTTTCCACAACAAAGTCTCATTGAGCAGTTAGTTTCCTACGTTTGTGTGGCTTTTCTACTATGGCCCAATGGGCCATGGCCCAATTGTTTCGCATGAAAGGCCTTTTCATGCCACGTGTTACGAGAACAACAGACTTGGTGGCTTAGTCCATAGAGGCAGCTGACAGCAGTAGCCCATGGGACTCCTTTGTACTAATCCATAATGACAATATTTAGTACTAAACAATATAAGCATATGGAACTATATTCAATTTAAAATTATAATGAAGTACTGCACCAAAAAATAATTATAATGAAGTGCATGTGGAGCTATGAACATCACAATGGTAAAAGATATTCATAATGAACATTGGCTTGTGTGCAGTAAGGAAAGGCTGCATCTACAATAATAATGAATTTATTTTTTATTCATTACGTATTGGTTGTGGTATTATATTATTCGATAAGTTTTATTTATTATAATAATAATTATATTATAAAAATAATTGAATTATGTTATCAGGTGAAACTTTTGTATTAACATTTTTAATATAAAATTGAATGATAGTGTAGATGATTTTAAATTTAATGATGAGTTAAAATTTAAATCAATAAAATCATGGTGTCGGATTCCATTGACAGTATAAGCTATATATGAATTAATTTTATTTGTAATGTAAAAAGTCAAACCTCACTAAAAAAAATTCACGAGCCCAAGGTTACACTATTAAACATTCAAGCAATAATAATTAGTTCCCTACTCAAAATAATATGAGTGATAAGAAATACAACGTTGGCAGCTCATTATCAAATAATTATGATAAACCATTAGGACTGGTCTAGAGGTAAAAAGTTTTAGTAATTTACATGGGGTCATAGTTCAAACTTCAATGTTCTCATTGTATCGAAATAATAATGATCTACCATTTTTTTTTTTTTTTTGTATAACACGGAGGTATCCTCATTTAATCTCCTCTGGTCACCTTGCCCTCGGGATAAGGCCCTGTAGGCTAGCCCCTCATTGAAACAGCGGGTCATTGAGCTTCGCTACCGGAGGAAGGATAAGACTAATCCCCCAACCGAGAAGGAGACACTTTCCTCCTCTGACCCCAAAGATTTCCAAGAATTTGCTTGAGGCAGGGTTTGAACTCCTGAATCAATCAAACTCTTGGGAGCTCAGTTGCCAACTGAGCTACCCTTGGGGTTAATGATATACCATCTTTGGTAGTTCATAAAAGTGGTTCGAAACATCCTTTGTTAAGAGAATGCATGTTGGGATTAATTTATCTCCTAAAAATAATCATTTCCAAACATATATAGTAAAAGTAATTATTGTGTGACGACTTGGTTAGTAAGCAATATTGTGATAATGCTTAATGATTTAGTTTTACAATATCTGTGACGACGACGACGACAACAACGACGACAACAACAATAATAATAATAATAATAATAATAATAATAATAATAATAGTAATAACCGTTGTTGATGATTAAACAAACTTGTAACTAAAATACCATATAGTCCATATATTAAATTTAGCCTGATTTTTAAGAGTTCTGGATGTGCGCGCTTATTGACGAGTATGACGGGTTTCATGTGAGACCTTATTGTCAAAACCTTCCATGTTGAATCCCAAGCCAAAGTATTACCATATAAGCATAGTGAAAATTACCAATTATTTAGGGATATTTTATTTTATTTTATTTTCAACGAAATTGCAGAGACCTCGAAAGAGGGAGAAGAGTAGCGTCTAAGGAAAACGTTACACAAGCTACGAACTTAATTTCTTCGATAAGGCTTATTGGTGCCACATTATCGACTTTTATGCTTACGATACTATATTCTCATGACACATTCAAATATGAAATGCTCAATTACCAACTTGGTTTTCTTAATCAATGCATGTCTTCATCGTCACGGCACATATACATGACTTTTAGGACGCTGACATAATGACACTACCGAAGGAAACAAACCTGAATGTTACGCTAGGTAGCTAGCTAGCTACACCATCCTCTTCATTATAGATTTATAATAAGGCCAAGGGGACAAGATGCCCATAAAATGAAACGGTTTGCATTTCTCCAAGGGCCGTTAGATGAGAAATAGTTTTATGTTTTGAGAATTATGATTACCAAAATATGTTAGGAAATTGAATTTCTTGATAATGTGACCAAAAAATTGTAGGATAAATCAAAATATTATTAAGAATGTTGGCTCAAATTTTTTGATTTTATGTTTAGTTGATTGTCAAATATTATTAAAAATATAAGGTGATTTTAAAAACTATATTGTTGGCGCTAGTGGCTCCATCAATGTACTATTGGCGCGAGAAGAAAATATTGCTTGAAGACTTGACGCTAGTGACACCATCACTGCACCAGTGACACGGAAAGAAAATATTGCTTGACGCTAGTGTTGTGGAGGCCAAAATATCTTTCTGCCTCTCAAGAATTCAAGAATATCATTTCACTAGTAGTATTCTTTGATGATATTTTGTCTGTGTTCACAAATCAAAAATTATGAAAAAAATCAGATTCCTTGAGAAAATTTTCACAATTTTTATAGCAAACATGAATAAATAAAGATTCACAATCTCACTTTTCCGAAAATCTAAAAGAATCCTTGTACAATATTTTTCCAAAGTGCAATCGCGAAGTAGGAATACCCTTGCTAAGATATCCGTTACCGTTAGATTATAAAAAAAAGCCAAATCGCGGTGCACATGGCTCTTGGATTTTGTCAAGGTAAAATGAATGTGAATTGTCCGTAATTATTTTTTTTTTATTTTTTTTTTTTGCAAAGGTGTATTTTTTATAATATTTTCTAAATTCGAACCCTTCACTAAAGTCACAAATGAACGGCTTTATTATTGCTTCAATGCTCACCCTTATATCCGATAATTATAAAATTGGCTAAAAAGTTATAAACTTGTTGTAGGGATTTTTTATATTAATATTTAGAAGCTTTAGTATTTACATTTTTTATAAGAGAATATTGAATATGACATCTGATTATATTTTGAAAGTAGGGTACTTCCCCAATGGGTGGAATTCATGGTGTTTACCTAACACACGGTTTTACATGGGTTCAGTTGTTATCATAGCCAGCACACAGATTATTTTAATTGAGGTTCATCACTAGAGATGTTATTGCATCCCATCACACAAACAGAAAAGGAAAAGGAAAGAAAGAAAAATTAATGTGCCTTTATGGTAATTTTATAGCTAGTAATATTTCACCCTTTTTAGGTTCATCATGCACCCAATATGTTGGAAATTAATGACCATTACACGAAATTGGATATCTCTCTGGAGGTTATACATGGATTCAATGCAAAAGAAAAGGGCAGTGCCATATCCTTTGAATATGGTGGTGGAATTGACCCATCAACACTAATGGCCAGTAATATGCCTCTAATCTAACAGGAGGGTTGTTTACTTTTGTTCCTTTATCACAGAGCATATCAGCTTTAGTCCCTCCTTTAAACAAAATTAACTATAGGAAGGGGGGAAAACATTTACCACAGATACAGCGTATTAAATGGGATTCCAGTGGCTTCTACGGTTAGCCCCACAAAAACATGTGCTATCTTTAACACCACCATGCCCTTGCTGTACGAATATTCTTTAGATGAAAGGACATTTTTATATATTTATAATAGAAAAAATGTGTGTAATGTTAAAAGATGTAAAGTTATGTCATTTCAAGAGAGAGAAAGAGATAGTTAAAAGAGGGGAGAGAGTTGACAAAAATAAAATAAAGGTGTGGGTCCCACTTCTTTGTGAGAATGAAAGGATATAAGTTGTGTCATTTAGAAGGATAAACACTTCTCCCATTTATAATCATGGGAAATCTTCTTCTCTAGGTTGAAAAAAAAAAATTGCCACTAATTATAATTATGTAAATATTTATAATATTAAAAAAATTTCTTTTCTCTCTTTTTAGAAGTTGTCAGCTGATGTGGAGAGAGAGAAAAAAAAAATACAATTTTCATATCATAAGTTTGTAGTTTGTACTCCACTGAAATTTCTAATACGCTCTTGCTCCTTCATGGTTCTTCCGTTCACAAAGTGACACGTGGATTTTTCTTTTTCTTTTTTTCTTTTCTCTCTCCTCTCTCCTCAATTTCTCTTTCACTCTCTCTCTCTCCTTCACCCCATCCATTCCCTTGTGGGCGGGTGCACTAAATTTAATATCGTACTCCACAAATACTTAATTAAAATCTATTACCAACAGCAGAAAAAGGTACCTATAATATTATTAGTTGAGAAAATTTTCCATATGAGACCAAATTGACTCCAGCCTAATGCACATGCTGTTACACACTCAAACGAAACACAAATTATTAATGCTTATGTTTTCAAGAGTTAGGGGTTGGATGAAGATTTAAGTCGCTTAGGGGAAAGCATGACTATGTTTACATCAAAATTCAAATTATAAACTGCATTACATGATAAAACTATAACAATTGGTTTTAGTATGGGTGTAGTAGGTTTAGTTTGTAACGCTGCTAATGTACTTTGGTCTTGTTAATGTGGGACATTTTGCTACACCTAATAAAGGCAAGCATGATATTGGAGCAGAAGAAACAATAGTGACCAGTTCCACCTCCTCTGCTGCGCTATCAATGACATTATTACTAATTTGCAACGCATGGGGACCTTCATGCACTGCTTACAACTAATCCTCATCGTGATTGGTTTGGAATCTGAGTCAACTTGAAGGAATCATTCATCCTAAAATACTAGTTCTACACAAGAATTTCTCATATCCTAAAAAACATTCAGAGTATATTTAAATATGCCTTCGAGCAGCGTTAGGTGGTTTTTTGTTATCGAATGTCTTCTTTGCACAAAAAAAAAAAATAAGGGTAAGGTTATGTATTATAAAAGAAAGAGTATAGACACAGATTTATCTTAGTTCTAGGCTATGTCGAACAATATTTCACTATTCTTTTCTGACCTCACTCTCACTCGTTACCCAAAACACTATTTATAAGAGTAATACAAATAAGTTTAAAAACTCTAAACAACGGTAGCTATATTTATGGATCTAAATTCAAACTTGTAAAAAAAAATAAAAAATCCAAAGGTTCACAGTAATACAACGGCCATTTGCTTTCTATGTGTCCTATCAATAAGAGACTATTATGTGAATGCGAATTATGTGTTATTTCCGATAAATACAATCAACTATTATTCCTACTTTCACAAGTCCAAAAGCGTTGTGTATCGGGATCTGGCGTAGTGGTGGCTGGTGAATACAGTGAAAACGTGGCCCGCTCTGGTCATCCCTTTTATACTTTGTATCTATGGCATGTCAAGTGTCAACTACTACTTTGTCTTCATCTAATGGTAAGTAACAAACCATAATTTTATTAGTTGAAACTTGTCCATCTAGCATGCAATATTTTTACTTGCAAGTAGCTGGTCAACTTTGATTCACTACAAAGCAAAATAGAATGAATAGTAACACATTCAAAGATCATGTTTCTAAATTGAAGATAGTCAGATATTAATTCCTGTTGAAGTTAAATGTGCATATACTCCTAAACAATGGAAATAGGAGTTTGTGAACTAGTGAGAATTAACCCATGCCTATCTGAAATTCTTTGCAATCTTTTCCATTATTTCATGACTGTACAATCAGTATCATTGTTCTTACCCAATGAACCTCCAAGTTAAGCAGAATAGTGGAAAAACTACAACACACACAAAACTCATTCCTGTGCTGTACATATATGAAAATTACAAATTGGAAAATAAATAAAATCCAAAAATAAAAAAATAAAAAATGGTCATGAGCAAAGCTTGGGCAAAGATCTTGTGTAACTATGGCCTGATGCTTTTGATTTTGTGATCTTTGTCATCTGGGTTTGCATTTTCCTACAGAATCTCTCTAATTCCATAACCCTCAACTGCATTCCTTGCAAATGTGCTCTGAGTTTCTCATTATCAGCTGAAAGATCAAAATTGCTAGCATACAACACATCCTGTTCACTGGTTTTGTCTTTCTTTCCCCTTTGAGCAACACCACTTGAACCACAATTGGGAGTATCATGGAGTAAATCTTTGAGCTTAGATTGCTGAGAGATGAGAGCATGAACCGCAGATTTTGAAGGAAATTTTGAATTCTGAGAAAGGTGTAGGCAAGCTTGAGGTGAAAGCTTCTCATAATTTAAACCACAGCATATCTTCACCCTTTCTTCTTGTGACAATTTAGCATGTACCTATAACACAACATAGTCTGTTCAACTACACCAAGTTTAAGTAGGCCTTGATTTTTTTATATTATAGAGGTTTACACTAAATTTTGAGACTACCTTTCACATATTTGTCAAATCATATTAGCATTTCCAATGAATAGAACATGAAGATTCAAGTCACTTTATAAATCAAGTAGTTAACCATATGACCGAAGTTAAAAAAACTTCCAAGTTTAAAATATTAACTTGGAAAGAATTATCATACCTCTAGATACATGTCCACTGCATGGTAGAGCTCATCATAAGAATCTCTTGCAGAATCTGGAAATGCTGTGGCAAGAGCCAAGAACTTTGAAGTTTTTAAACAAGGATCAGGGGCTATTTCTGCTATATACAAATCTATTAAGCTAGCAACTTTCCTCATCCGAATGGGAGTGACTAGACCAGTTCCTCCACGCAGGAATGCTTTCAAAAATCTCAGAACAAGGTTCACGTCATATAAATAGCTTATTCCATAGGGAGATGGAACAAGCAAATTGTCCAAGGTTGCTTGATCCAATTGGGAACCAATCATATTCTCCAACTTATTCCTGCTACATTTGCTTATGTTCAGACACAAAGTAACCCGAAGAATCCCAAATAAAGTCTTGCAAGAAACAGTGCCGTGATCCATATTATAATGCATATCTATAACCATTTCAATGATCTTGCTCTTCTCATAGGTAGCAGCAGTGGAAAATTTTGCCTTTTGATAATAGAGAAGAAACCTGCTTATAACAGCATGGTCCAACTTACGTGAAAGCATTGACTTTACCAACATTTCAACAAACAAGGGGTTCAAAAACAGGAGATCTTCAAACCACCATGTTGAACGAGAGAAATTTGTCTTCATACTCTCAGTGCTTTTAGAGTCACATGAAAACCGAATACCAGAACTGTCAGTGGAACAAGTTGATGGACATGGACTTGCTTCACTAGCCAAAACCACTCTTCCCACTACAGAATCCAAACATCTCTCAAGCATCACTGAAGAATCTGGAACTAATGACAAATTCTGGCATTGCTTCAAAGCAATCAAAAGATCTGACCAAGTCCAATAGCAGATCTCTTGGAGTGATTTTTCTGTTTGCTCAAATAAGTTAGAAACATCAACCACAGATTCCTTCATTTCCATGTATTCAGCAGCACAACGTGCGAGTAACAAATTGGAGGGACTTATATAAGCTTTTCCACTGTTATAACAGAATCTTAATATAAGCTCAAAACCTTCTGCACCTCCTGGAAAATCATGGAATATTACTTTAAGGTTTCTGGTGCCACCACTGGATTTTCCAAATAACTTAGCAAATTTGCCCGAGTACTGAGCAATAATAGCCTGCAAGATTACCCATTTAAAATAAAGTTAGATAATCATAAAAGAAACAATGTCCTATTATCTAAGAACAACTAGATATGTAGTAAATTCCAGCAAACTAGTAAAGGGCAATTTTTTATTGTGGAAAAAGCTATCTAAATAACAAAATAACCCACCAAAAACATGAAATCACTGGAGAAGCACATGGACAAGAAAAGGAGGTGGGTAAAAAAAAAAAAAAAAAAAGGGAAAATAGAGAGAATGAAAGGAAAATTCCACAGTAATAAAAGCTCCTAAGCCAAAAGAATGAAGTGGAGACAGAGAAGTCGTTATAGACAATAAATTGAAAATGAGGGTGAGCAGGAAGGATCTCTATCTACTAATCATCTAAGAGGAAAGAGTATAGAAAAGAAATAAATGGGATAAAGCAACTTTGGGTCCCTCTTTAAAGATGTGAATAAAACAAACAAAATAAAGGTAAGAACATTGAAACCCCAGAAGACCCTAGCAGCAGCATTTCATGTGACGTGAAGCATGAAAATAAAAAAACTAAAAGAAAAGATGAAAATAAACGTGTGTTGTGCTTGTGGTTTGTGAGAATGGCTATGGAAGTTATTGCCAGGATGGACAAACACCATTTGCCCCACCTCACTGCTATGTAGGTGCAAATTAATGATGGACGGAAAGCTACAATCATAAAGTTACTGAGGGTAGCTAGAAAGAGAAATTAAAAAAATTAAAAAAAATTCACAAAAGTATAAATCATTGAACCATAATCATTTCTAAATTCAAGAGTAGCAACATTTAGCACGAACTGAAACCATTAACCAAAAGAATGAAAAAAAAAAAAAAAAAAAAAAAAGGGCAGAAGAAGGAGAGCAAAACATAGAAGAGAAAAAAGTCAAACATTTTCAACAAAGATTTGAAACAAATTACAAGATTTTCGAGGAGGGTTGGTTACCTTGTCCACTATGAAGGTCTCTTCTCCATTTACATCCACTTCAAGATTGCAATAAGATCCCATAACTTAAAAAAAAAAAAAAAACGAAAACTGAAACACACCACAGATCAAGAATCTTTAAACTGACTCTTTAGAACTTACACAAAAGATAATCAAAATAAGGGAGAGTCATGAGAAGGCCAAACTGGGCAAGGAAGAAGAGGAGAGAATGACACAGATACAAAAGATCATATTCTGATATTAACACAAACCAAAAGTGGACACAAAACACAGACACAGTTCCTGCAAATGCGGTGGTAGTCAAATGGTAAAGAAGCAATGTGGTTCTCTCAGCAGAATACAACAAAAACAAAGTTCGAAGTTTATGAGTAGCAACAAGACATGTAAAGACAGAGAAGTGACATATAAAATGTCAGAGAGAGAAAGCACACAACACAACACGAGAATGAAAAGTAAAAGGAAAATAGTTTGTTTGCGTATATAGCGTAATATATAACAACAATAACCAATCCTCCTTCTGACATTCCCGCTAAAATATGACTAGTGTCTTAAATAACAATATAGTTTACGAATAATTCTGACTAAGTCACATAAACAAATAATAAAATAATAAAAAGCTTAGAACTGAAGATTTATGAATAATAAAATAATAAAAAGCTTAGAACTCAAGATTTATATGTAGCTTGACCCTTCTCTTGTTCCATTTTTGCATAGAAGCAAGTATCTATATCCGAGCACTAAAATATTTTAGTGGACTTCAAGCATCCACCCCTCTCTTTCTTTCTCTCTCTATCTCGTGTCAAGTAATTGACCAAACTTACCATGTAGACCCTTTTTCTTGGCACGTGCTTCCGGGACCAATCCAAGTCATTAACCCACTAGATCACGCAGCACCTCAGTGACAAATTTCATTTATAGATCATTAATTCTGACGGACATCTAAATTGGGTCGATATGTCTAAGTGGTTAAGGAGAAAGACACAAAATTTGTTGGGTTGCGCAGGTTCGAATCCTGTTTTCGACGATTTTTACTATGCCTTAAGAATTCTCTATTTTCTTATTAAATTATCGATTTATCAAAATACGTACTTGATTAGCTTTTGTTAGAAGTAATTCGGTTCCATTATCCGATCGAACACTATTGTATTAAATTGATTTTGCACTATTAGAAAAAATTTACGCAGCAAATCATATGTTTCACTCTTATCACCCATCAAACAAGTCCATACCGCTAGACTAAAATCGTCAACTATTGTAAAGAAATAATAAGCACCAGATGAAGAGGAAGTACGGTAAGGACCCTATGTGTCACAATGAATAAGATCAAATACTTTATGCCTTTTTTTATCACTAAATGGAAAAGAAGATCGATATTGTTTGGCTCGATAACAGACATCACAAGCCTTATTGTCATTGCAAAAACGAAAACTACCAGAAAAATCAATCATAGAAAGTGCCTCATATGATGCATGTCCTAACCGCCGGTGCCAAACTTCTTGCATGTTACTGGAACGAACTGTTAATGCTGCTGCTTGGCTTGGCTGAAACACATACACACCATCCTTGTGATCACCCAATCCAGTCTCCGTCCTCGCGTGCGGCCCTGCAATATACAACTATTATTAGTGAACACGATGTGAACATTATGTTGACGGACCAGCTTTGTTACGCAGCCTATTTCATCAACACGAATATTCTGAGTTCGCGTAATAGACCGATGAGTTTCTTCTTGTGTCAGGATTGCATAGACTTTATTCATTGATGGAAGTGGTGACTGATTGAGGATTTGCGAACGTAATGAGCCATATGCAGAATCGTCTAGGCCCATAAGGAATTTGTACACCCGATCATGCTCCCTCTCTTCTTCAATCTCCTTCGCATACACACAATTGTCACCACATGGACAAGACGTGTAGCTCTTGCTGCTTGCAAGCTCATCCCATATTGCGCGCAGCTTTCTTGTGAACGAGAGGAAGAAGAGAAAAGGAAATGAGAAACATATTTCTTATTGAATGAATCATCATTGCACTCAGTGCATATACATATATCAGAACTCACATAACTAACGTAACAAACTTCAGTTTCTACTCTAACAAACTCTAACAGAAAACTAACAAACTCTAACAGAAAAACTATCTTGCTGAATCCGTTTCTTTCTTGTTGTTTCTATCATGGTTGGTGGGCTTTATGTGAGAACTATATAGCGTATCTGACTTGGGCCTATTGGGCTGATCTAATGTGTGAAGTTGTTTTGATCCATGAGATTGAGTTTGCTCATCTGGTGATACACCCCGCAAGTTGGACGTAACAGGTTGTGAAGACCCAACTTGGTAATGGCTGGAAGAAATAACTTCGCTGAAAGAGGCTTGGTAAATACATCAGCGAGTTGAGCCTGAGAAGGAACAAGAAGCAGATGAAGGAGACCAGATCGAATCTTCTCCCTGGTTACATGACAATCAATGTCTATGTGCTTTGATCGCTCATGAAAGGCTGGGTTCTTGGCTAAATGAATGGCAGATTTGTTATCACAATAAACTGAAGCTGGCTTGATCCAGGGAACATGAAGATCGCAAAATAGATGTTGTAACCATTGCAGCTCGCAAGTGAGGGAAGCCAATGCCCTGTATTCCGCTTCAGAAGAAGATCTGGAGACCGTAGATTGCTTCTTGGATAGCCAAGTAACAAGAGAAGATCCAATAAAAATACAAAGGCCAGAAATCGAGCGACGAGTATCAGGACAAGAGCCCCAGTCAGAATCACTGAAAGCTCGTACGCAAATATCAGATGAACTAGCAAAAAATAACCCAGCAGCTGGTGCACCCTTAAGATAACGAAGGACCCGAGTAGCAGCAGCAGAATGTGTATCCAGAGGTTGAGATAGGAATTGACTCAACTGTTGAACCGCAAAAGAAATATCTGGACGTGTTGTAGTTAGGTACAAAAGACGACCAATAAGGCGACGATAAGAGGTAACATCAGAAACAACAGTACCAGCGGTTTTGCTAAGCGTGACAGAAGAGTCCATAGGCGTGGTGCATGGACGACAAGCAAGAAGGCCAGCATCTGATAAAATCTCAAGAGCATACTTGCGCCGATTGAGATGGATACCTTGTTTGGAACGTGAAACTTCAAGGCCGAGAAAGTACCGTAAAGAACCTAGATCCTTGATATGAAACTGATCATGGAGGAAACATTTAACCCGTTGAATCTCCGAAGCTGAATTTCCAGATAAAACTATGTCATCAACGTATACTAGCAAGACAGTGAAGTCAGATTCACGACTGAGGATGAACATAGAATGATCAGCATGAGCTTGGATATACCCAAGAGAAAGAAGAGCAGAGGAGAGCTTACTGTACCATTGCCTGCTTGCCTGACGCAAACCATACAAAGATTTGTTGAGACGGCAAACCTGATGAGGCGAAGAAGTAGCAAGCCCTGGAGGAAGTTCCATGTACACTTCCTCATGAAGATCTCCATGCAAAAAGGCATTATCAACATCAAGCTGTTCCAATATCCATCCCTTTGAGGCAGCAAGAGCCAGTAACACACGAAGAGAGTTCATCTTGGCAACCGGTGAGAATGTATCGAAAAAATCTACCCCTCAACTTGGGTAAATCCTTTCGCCACTAAACGTGCCTTGTAACGTTCGATATTCCCATTAGATCTATATTTAATCTTATACACCCATTTACATCCAATAGGTGTTTTGCCATGAGGAAGATCAACAACGGACCAAGTATTATTAAGAGCTAGAGCAGCAAGCTCCTTATCCATAGCCACTTGCCAATGTTCATGTTTAATTGCTTGACCAAAAGTGCGTGGCTCAACTTGTGTTGTAATATTGAGACAAAAGTGTTTAAAAGATAGAGTGCACAAAGTGTAAGATAAAACATGAGACAAAGGGTAACGAATATTGGAGGTTAAAGAATTACCTGAAGATGAGATATTCTGCATGGACGAAGAAAGAGTACAGTGATAGTCTTGAAGATATCCTGGGGGATGATGAATTCTGGAGGACCTGCGAATAGGAATGTGCATGATAGGTGCTGAGTCAGTATCTGTAGGAGGCAAAGGAACAGGTGAGTTATCAGGTAAGGGCAGTGTTTGTGGTTCAGTGGCTATTTGGTGTGATGGAGTAATGTGAGGGATTTGGTTTGAAAAAGAAATGGGAAAGTCTCTGTCATAAGGGAAGGAATGATCGAATGAAGAGTTGATAGGTAATGGATTATCCACGGGTATGGATTGATAAAAGGGAAAGTGGTCTTCATGAAATATTACATTTCGTGAAAGAAAAAGTTCATGAGGCTGCATGTCATATAACAAATATCCTTTGGTTCCATCACGAAAGCCTAAGAAGGCAGCCTTACGGGCACAAGGAGAAAGCTTTGTTCTATGGCCAGATAAAGTTGAGGCAAAAACAAGACACCCAAATACTCGAAGGTGTGTGAGAGAAAGAGGTTTGTTATGAAGTTTTTCAAATGGGGATTGATTATCAAGATTTGGAGTGCAGGTTCTGTTAAGTAGGTGAACCGCATGTGTGACTGCATAGTTCCACAATTGATCAGGAATGTGGGCTTGAAAGAAAAGGGCTCTTGTTATATTCATGATGTGTTGGTGTTTACGCTCCACAACTCCGTTTTGTTGTGGAGTTTCTACACATGTTCGTTGATGAAGAATACCCTCTTGAGCATAAAACTCATCAATAATGAATTCTGGGCCATTGTTAGACCTCACTATCTTGACTGTGGTAGCAAACTGATTTTTAACAAAACATAAGAAATGCTTCAAATGCATACGAGTCTCAGCTTTATTTTTCATGAGAAATACCCAGGTAAACCGAGAGTAATTGTAAGAACCCGCACCGTTAATTAAGGTAATTAGTAAGTTAATTATGATAATTAGGAAATAATTCCATAATTGACCCTAATAATTATTAATGGGCTTAGATAATTATATTGAGCGAGTAAAAATGCTGAAAGTCGCTTTTCGGAAGAAAAGCGCAGATACCGGTTCTGCTACTCGGTATAAATGCGTACCGGAAAAGTATCCCGGAAAATTATAACGAACGCATGATAATTACTAGAATATTATGTAGGACTTGTAAAATAAGCTTCAAGTCAAAATGACGTAATCTGATGCCAGAACTGATACTGGCTATGGAAAAGCGCGTACCGGAAAGGTGCTCCGAAAAATAAAATAAAAATATGACAAATCTTAGAAAAATGCGTAGGTCTAGATTCCAAAGTTTGGGATCAATATCTTTTACTTTGCGATTAAGGCTAATACTGTGTGATTAGTGGCTTAGGCCTATAAATAGACCCATTAAGGGCACAAAACCCTAGGCCATGCAATTCAGAACGTGAATGTGGCTGCTGCTTCCTTCTTCTTCTTCTTCTCCTTCTTCTTCTTCTCTTCTTCTTCCTTCTTCTTTCCTTAGCCAAGTGATCACCTTTCATGCTTGTTTAGACATTTGTGAAGGTGAGAGTTAATCTTGGGGCTGCATTATGGCCATCATTCTGAGTTGAGAGGTAGTTAGTGAGCATGAGTTTGAAGCTTTAGTAATGGCTACTTTGTAGTAGTCATTGTGAGCTTCAAAGTGCCTTCTTGTGGTGCAAGAACCCACCTTGAAGTGCCATTTTCGTGCTCCTACTTAGGCTGAGTGTGAGGAACCTTGGGAGAGCTCCAAGAGCACAACTTGCCTCTGTTTTGAACTTTGGTAAGTTACCTCACTATGATCATGAGTCTATGATGCTTAAAGTTGATGTCTTGGCCATGTTTAATGAGTAAACAAGAGGGTATAAGGTATATGAACCTAAAATGAACTAAAGATGCATGCTTTAACGTGTACATGTATTAAAAGTTGGACCTTTGAGATGGATATTCACGAAATGCAGAAACTGCATTCTGTCGTGAGATATCCGGATATTTGTTGAACAGATATCCGGATATCAGTATCCGGATATGGTATCCGGATATTGATATCCGGATATGGGATCTGGGTATCCGGATATGACATATCCGGATATGTCCAGTGTGATATCCGGATATGACATATCCGGATATGCCCCTTCTGATATCCGGATATCCTGGGTTCTGCGCAGACAGTAGCTGTTCTGTATGAACAGTAAGCTATTGGGTGTGTGTGGACCCTAGTTTAAGGAAGTTGAACTTCTGTAATAAATGGACTAAGTCAGAATCATATGATTAAGGGCTTATGGCTATGTTGGAAGCCTTAAGACGTAAAACGTAAAGGAAAGGCGTAGTCTTTAAGTTGTATGCATGTTGTGCATTAATATTGACTTGTTAATGGTCCATATCAGATTGTGATACTGCTGTTTGTGGACTAGTGAGTGGTTGGACTCTTGGCTTGGATAGCTAGCTTGCAAGGTAAGCTTTCGTGTCCTCGGTTTAGCCATTTTGATGTTCCACCATGTCCCATGGGGATGGGTTTATGCATGCTGTGTTACATGCTTTGATTATTTTGGAAATGCTGTTGAGCTGTTTATATGTAATGAGCATTATGATATGCATGTGGTGTCCACCTAGACGGCAATCCTGAGTATGTAGTACATACAAGATGGAGAAGCATGTGGGTGAGGTGCAGGTAGTATCCATGTACTCATGTAGGCATAGACGTATTCCTACATTTCTCTGGCCAGTAGATTTGAAAGCACACATGACATGAATAATTGCTGCATCGCATGATTTTAGAACTTATACTGTAATAATGTTTTTAGAACTTATATTACACATGTAAGTGAGCTTGGGGTGGAGACTCCTTGAGGACCCCTTGTCTTACTGAGATTTCTTGTTAGAGATCTCACCCCATGTTTGGGGAACGCTTATTTCAGGATCAGGTAATGTTGAGGGCTCAGGTGGCAGGAGGCCAGAGTTGAGCTGATTGATGATATGCTGACTGCTGTTATGTTATTTCTATTGTTGTTTATGTTTTCTGCTTTAATTATGTTAAGCTTATGTTGAGACTATTTGTGGGCATTGTTGCCTTATTTGGTGAGCATGGGGTTTGTCCATGCCACATGATTGTTATCGTCTTTTTATGTTAATGTTGTAATTAAAGTATCAGGATTTTGACCCAGGCTACTTGTGTAGACCTGTGGCCTTAGATACTCACTATTATTTATATATGAGGTATTCCAGTTAGATGTCTTGCAATTTACATACAGGCAGTATTTTTATGAAATGATTAAGTAATCAAGTTGGTTAAGTTAATGACGTCATAATTGAATTAAAGAAAAAGTTATTCCGCATTTAAATTAAGCGTGGCTTAATACGATAGTGCGTTAACAGACAGGGTTAACACGGGCTGTTACATTTTATGGTATCAAAGCACTTTCTAGGGAAAAGCCTGTATGTATTGCAATAACTTAGGATGAGTCGTTGCGTGTCTACTTTGCGTTCTCTCTGACTGGTGTGCGTTATGATAATGCATATGTGACCACATGGCGTGGGCCTGATCAACTCATTCTTTGTGTAACTTGTGCAGAGTCATGGTGCCACCAAGGAGGAACACGAGTACAAGCGAGGATCAATCGGATCCTGTCCTGGCTGCATTGGCTGAGATGCAGGCGGCCCGACTAGCCGACCAGGAAGCCACGAGGCTGGCGAACCGGGCGATGCTGGACGCAATTCGAGATGCGAACCGGCAAACCACGGCAGAGGTTCTGGAGGAGAACCGGATGACCAACATGACTATGATAAGGGTCATGTTGGAGGAGTTGAGGGCTGGTCCTGCTGCGGGCCAGGGTCCTCCACCACCTCCACCGCCGCCACCGCCTCCACCTCCGCCTAGTCAACAGGAGGACACCCAGAGCCAGATGGGTGAGGGTAGTCATCTGACGGGGGCTATGCAGACTATCCCCGTACTTGCTGAGGATCGTGACGAGATCGATCGCCGGCTGAATGCTTTCCGTAAGCATAAGCCACCTACCTTCGACGGATCGTATGATCCCATTGCTGCTGCCAGATGGCTACAGGCGCTGGACAAGATTTTCCGGATCATGCAGTGCACCGATCCGCAGAAGCTGCTGTTCGCCACGTACATGCTGGAGGGCGAGGCCCATGAGTGGTGGACCAACCTATCTCAGGTCTACGAGATGCAGGGCCATGTGATGACGTGGCCATTCTTCGAGGAGAGCTTCTTGGGCCAGTACTTTCCTTACGACTCTCAGGAGAGGAAGCAGGGAGAGTTCGACCGATTGGTACAGGGCTCGTTGTCTGTCGACGAGTACCTGGCCAAGTTTAATGAGCTGGTCAAGTTCTCTCATTTCCGCATGGCGAGGCCTACTCCTACATTTCTGGCAGCTAAGTTCCGGAGGGGACTTAATGAGGATATTGCTGGACATCTCGCTGGTTCTGCTTCGAGAGACTTCGGAGCGTTGGTACAGCAGTGCCGCGACATCGAGGACTACTGTCGTGCGAGTCAGGCCAAGAGGGCCAAGGTTGAGGTGCCGCAGAGCGCTGGCGGTTCTACTCCCTGGAAGAACAAGAACTTTGCCAACAAGGGCAAGGGCAAACCACCGTTGGCGGCTAAGCAAGCGCCAAATCAGTTCAGAAAGACTGCCGCACCGGGGAACGCCGCTAGACCTCCTGCTCCCAGATGTTCGGGATGCGGGAAGTCACATTTTGGGCCGTGCTCTACCGGTCAGCTGATTTGCTTCCAGTGTGGCAAGGAGGGCCACTACTCCAGAGATTGCGCGAGAGTTGCTGCAGTGCAGGCTGTGCCATTGCAGATGGTTCCTACTGGGGCACCAGCCGTGCCACCTACTACCGGACGAGTCTACATACTTGATCGTCAGCAGTCGGACAGAGCTCCGAACCTGGTCAGAGGTACTGTTACCATTGGTGGATCAGCTATTGATGTTTTGTTTGATTCCGGGGCAACGCACTCTTTTGTTGCTACCCCTATTGCTGTGGGGCTTGAGTTGCCCAGTGATGTGCTTTCTCCACCGATGCGGGTTACCACCGCCACCGGAGAAAAATGTTTGACCTCCACTGTTCATCGCGATGTAGCGTTTCAGTGGGATGGCCGTGACTTCTCGGTAGATCTGATAGGATTACCGATGGCCAACCTTCAGATTATTTTGGGCATGGATTGGTTGTCCAGAAACTGTGCAATGATTGATTGTTGTGCCAAGAAAGTGGTGATGTCTCCGGGTGGGTCCACAGCCAGTTCCTCACCTTTCATTTCAGTCCTGCAGGCGAGGAGGGCCTTGAGAGCAGGGGCATTTGGCTATGTCATGTTGGGAGGTTTGGTGAGTGGGACACAGGAGGATCTCACTGGCATTCCTGTGGTGAAGGAATTCCTCGAGGTGTTTCCCGAGGAGATTCCTGAGTTTCCACTGCAGAGGGAGATAGAGTTCTCCATTGACTTATTGCCTGGTGTGGGGCCTATCTCATTGGCTCCATACCGGATGTCGCCACCAGAGTTGGCGGAGCTGAAGAAGCATATCAAGGAGCTTTCAGCAAAAGAATTTATTCGGCCGAGTGTGTCTCCCTGGGGAGCACCGGTCATATTTGTGAAAAAGAAAGATGGGACCATGCGGTTGTGCACCGACTACAGACGGTTGAACAAGGTGACAATCAAGAACAAGTACCCTCTTCCACGCATTGACGATTTGCTGGATCAGCTCAGGGGTGCTTGTGTGTATTCCAAGATTGACCTCCGGTCCGGTTATCATCAGATACGGGTTAAGCCGGAGGATGTCCCAAAGACAACATTTCGCTCGAGGTACGGGCACTACGAGTACTTGGTGATCCCGTTTGGACTCACCAATGCACCCGCAGTGTTCATGGACTACATGAACAGGATCTTCCAGCCGTACCTGGATCAGTTTGTGATCGTCTTCATTGACGACATCTTGATCTACTCCAAGACGGAGGGGGAGCATACTGAGCACTTGAAGATAGTTTTGCAAGTGCTAAAAGAGAAAAAGCTATATGCTAAGCCGTCGAAATGTGAGTTTTGGCTCAAGGCGGTGAAATTTCTGGGTCATGTAATTTCTGCTAATGGAGTTGCAGTCGATCCTAACAAGATTGAGGCCGTGATGGATTGGGAGAGGCCCAAGACGGTTACAGAAGTGAGAAGCTTCTTGGGTTTGGCAGGTTACTATCGGAGGTTCATAGAGGGATTCTCCAAGATGGTGCTACCGATGACTCGCCTTACCCGAAAGGAGACTCCATTCGTGTGGACACATGAGTGTGAGGAATGTTTCCAGGAGTTGAAGGAGAGATTGACTACTGCTCCAGTGTTAGTTCTTCCTGATCCTGCGGAACAATTCGAGTTATACTGCGATGCCTCTGGTAAAGGACTTGGCTGTGTGCTGATGCAGAAAGGGAAAGCGGTTGCTTACGCTTCAAGACAGTTGAAACCTCATGAGGAGAACTACCCGACTCACGACTTGGAGTTGGCAGCCATTGTTTTTGCTTTCAAGATTTGGAGGCATTACCTGTTTGGCATGAAGTTTGCTGTATTCAGTGATCACAAGAGCCTGAAGTATCTGTTTGACCAGAAGGAGTTGAACATGAGACAACGAAGATGGATGGAGTTCTTGAAGGATTACTACTTCGAGTTGAGGTATCATCCTGGCAAGGCCAATGTGGTAGCCGATGCTTTGAGTCGGAAATCCGTGAGCTTATCCAGCTTAATGATGAACGACTACGAGGTGATCGAGAAGTTCAGAGACTTGAGAGTGAACTCCTTGTTTGGGGGCGCACTGCTCGAAATGGAAACAGCAGAAGTGATTAACGAGCTGATGGAAAAGATTAAAGAGGCGCAAGTGCAAAGAGAGTGCCTTGACTATGTGAAGAACCAGGACGATGTGTCTTGGAACGATGACGGGTTGCTGCTGTTCCAGAAGAGGATTGTTATTCCTCGAGGGCCATTGACCGAAGAGGTTATGGCAGAGGCTCATAAGGGCCGGTTTACTATCCACCCTGGTGCCACAAAAATGTACCAGGACTTAAAAAGGAATTTTTGGTGGCCGGGCATGAAGAAGGACATAGCGGTCTACGTGTCCAAGTGTTTGATTTGCCAGAAAGTGAAGATCGAGCACCAGAAACCGTCTAGTAAACTTCAACCTCTTGAAACTCCACAGTGGAAGTGGGAGAGTATTTCCATGGACTTCGTGGTGGGATTGCCTAAAACTCAGGCTGGTTGTGACTCTATCTGGGTCATTGTGGACAGATTGACCAAGTCTGCCCATTTTCTTCCAGTGAAGGTGAGCTTCACTACAGAGCAGTTGGCCAAGCTATACGTCCGCGAGATTGTGAGGCTTCACGGGGTGCCCGAGAGTATCATCAGTGATAGGGACCCGAAGTTCACATCTCGGTTCTGGGAGGCGCTGCAGGAGGCTTTTGGTACGCAGTTGAGATTGAGTACCGCCTATCACCCTCAGACTGACGGACAGACTGAGCGGACCATCCAGACATTGGAGGACATGTTGAGAGCTTGCTCGTTGGAGCATGGATCAGCATGGGATAGGTACCTTCTGTTGGTTGAATTTTCGTACAACAACAGTTTTCATGCTAGTCTGGGCATGGCACCCTACGAGGCGCTGTATGGTAGGAGGTGTCGAACTCCTACCTGCTGGTCTGAGGTTGGAGATAAAGAGCTTTTCGGCTTGGACTTTGTCCAAGATACTACCCTTCAGATCCAGATAATCAGGGAAAAGTTGAAGCAGACGCAGAATCGTCAGAAGAGCTACTACGATGTCAAGCATCGACCACTGGAGTTCAGTGAGGGTGAGCACGTGTTTGTGAAACTTTCACCTGTCACCGGTGTTGGACGGGCACTCGGCGTGAGGAAGTTGAGCCCGCGATTCATAGGGCCCTACCAGATCCTTGGTAGAGTAGGACCAGTTGCCTATCGACTCGCCTTACCTCCGAACCTCGCCAACATCCACGACGTGTTTCACGTGTCTCAGCTTCGAAAGTACATAGCAGACCCTTCGCACGTGGTGCAGCCGGATGACGTGGAGGTTCGGGAGAACCTAAAGACTCCCGTCGGACCACTCAAGATTCTCGATCGAGGCGAGAAACAGCTTAGGAGCAAGATCATTCCGATGGTCAAGGTGCAGTGGACTGGGCGTACCCCCGAGGAGTGCACATGGGAGCGAGAGGATGAGCTTCTCCGACAGAATCCCGACTTTCGAGACAGGTATGTTTCTGATTTTGAGGACAAAATCCTTAAAAAAGTGGGGTGAATGTAAGAACCCGCACCGTTAATTAAGGTAATTAGTAAGTTAATTATGATAATTAGGAAATAATTCCATAATTGACCCTAATAATTATTAATGGGCTTAGATAATTATATTGAGCGAGTAAAAATGTTGAAAGTCGCTTTTCGGAAGAAAAGCGCAGATACCGGTTCTGCTACTCGGTATAAATGCGTACCGGAAAAGTATCCCGGAAAATTATAACGAACGCATGATAATTACTAGAATATTATGTAGGACTTGTAAAACAAGCTTCAAGTCAAAATGACGTAATCTGATGCCAGAACTGATACTGGCTATGGAAAAGCGCGTACCGGAAAGGTGCTCCGAAAAATAAAATAAAAATATGACAAATCTTAGAAAAATGCGTAGGTCTAGATTCCAAAGTTTGGGATCAATATCTTTTACTTTGCGATTAAGGCTAATACTGTGTGATTAGTGGCTTGGGCCTATAAATAGACCCATTAAGGGCACAAAACCCTAGGCCATGCAATTCAGAACGTGAATGTGGTTGCTGCTTCCTTCTTCTTCTTCTTCTCCTTCTTCTTCTTCTTCTCTTCTTCTTCCTTCTTCTTTCCTTAGCCAAGTGATCACCTTTCATGCTTGTTTAGACATTTGTGAAGGTGAGAGTTAATCTTGGGGCTGCATTGTGGCCATCATTCTGAGTTGAGAGGTAGTTAGTGAGCATGAGTTTGAAGCTTTAGTAATGGCTACTTTGTAGTAGTCATTGTGAGCTTCAAAGTGCCTTCTTGTGGTGCAAGAACCCACCTTGAAGTGCCATTTTCGTGCTCCTACTTAGGCTGAGTGTGAGGAACCTTGGGAGAGCTCTAAGAGCACAACTTGCCTCTGTTTTGAACTTTGGTAAGTTACCTCACTATGATCATGAGTCTATGATGCTTAAAGTTGATGTCTTGGCCATGTTTAATGAGTAAACAAAAGGGTATAAGGTATATGAACCTAAAATGAACTAAAGATGCATGCTTTAACGTGTACATGTATTAAAAGTTGGACCTTTGAGATGGATATTCACGAAATGCAGAAACTGCATTCTGTCGTGAGATATCCGGATATTTGTCGAACAGATATCCGGATATCAGTATCCGGATATGGTATCCGGATATTGATATCCGGATATGGGATCTGGGTATCCGGATATGACATATCCGGATATGTCCAGTGTGATATCCGGATATGACATATCCGGATATGCCCCTTCTGATATCCAGATATCCTGGGTTCTGCGCAGACAGTAGCTGTTCTGTATGAACAGTAAGCTATTGGGTGTGTGTGGACCCTAGTTTAAGGAAGTTGAACTTCTGTAATAAATGGACTAAGTCAGAATCATATGATTAAGGGCTTATGGCTATGTTGGAAGCCTTAAGACGTAAAACGTAAAGGAAAGGAGTAGTCTTTAAGTTGTATGCATGTTGTGCATTAATATTGACTTGTTAATGGTCCATATCAGATTGTGATACTGCTGTTTGTGGACTAGTGAGTGGTTGGACTCTTGGCTTGGATAGCTAGCTTGCAAGGTAAGCTTTCGTGTCCTCGGTTTAGCCATTTTGATGTTCCACCATGTCCCATGGGGATGGGTTTATGCATGCTGTGTTACATGCTTTGATTATTTTGGAAATGCTGTTGAGCTGTTTATATGTAATGAGCATTATGATATGCATGTGGTGTCCACCTAGACGGCAATCCTGAGTATGTAGTACATACAAGATGGAGAAGCATGTGGGTGAGGTGCAGGTAGTATCCATGTACTCATGTAGGCATAGACGTATTCCTACATTTCTCTGGCCAGTAGATTTGAAAGCACACATGACATGAATAATTGCTGCATCGCATGATTTTAGAACTTATACTGTAATAATGTTTTTAGAACTTATATTACACATGTAAGTGAGCTTGGGGTGGAGACTCCTTGAGGACCCCTTGTCTTACTGAGATTTCTTGTTAGAGATCTCACCCCACGTTTGGGGAACGCTTATTTCAGGATCAGGTAATGTTGAGGGCTCAGGTGGCAGGAGGCCAGAGTTGAGCTGATTGATGATATGCTGACTGCTGTTATGCTATTTCTATTGTTGTTTATGTTTTCTGCTTTAATTATGTTAAGCTTATGTTGAGACTATTTGTGGGCATTGTTGCCTTATTTGGTGAGCATGGGGTTTGTCCATGCCACATGATTGTTATCGTCTTTTTATGTTAATGTTGTAATTAAAGTATCAGGATTTTGACCCAGGCTACTTGTGTAGACCTGTGGCCTTAGATACTCACTATTATTTATATATGAGGTATTCCAGTTAGATGTCTTGCAATTTACATACAGGCAGTATTTTTATGAAATGATTAAGTAATCAAGTTGGTTAAGTTAATGACGTCATAATTGAATTAAAGAAAAAGTTATTCCGCATTTAAATTAAGCGTGGCTTAATACGATGGTGTGTTAACAGACCGGGTTAACACGGGCTGTTACAGTAATCATCAACCACAGTCAAGAAGTACCTATGTCCATGAATAGAACTAATGGAGTAAGGACCCCAAATATCTACATGTAACAAATTGAAGGGTTCAAGTGTATTTGTAGTACTGGAAATGAAAGGTAATCGATGTTGTTTTGCCATATGACATATTTCACAAGGGTTAATACTAATACAAGGTATGAAAGGAAACTGTTTAGACATGAGTTGTGCAGCATCCTTGGAGATGTGTCCAAGTCGTCGATGTCATTGCAGTGAATCATCTTTATTGTGAACTACATTGCACGCAGAATCATGAATCTTGATATCTTCAACTATCACATATAATCCTTCCTTACGCCTAGCAGAACCAATCGTCATCAGGGAGTTTTGGGATTTCTGTCGGATGATACAAATGGAATCAGTGAAAGTTAGAATACAAGGAAAGGAATTTAAAAGTTTGGTAACAGATAACAAATTTATGTGAAATTCAGGAACAAACAAAACATTATCTAGTCTTAACATGGAAGATAGAAGCACAGTTCCTGAGATATTGGCCTTTATTGTGAAACCATTAGGAAGAGAAATGTTAATTGGATCAATTTCGTGAAAAGAAGAAAAATTAGACAAGAGATATGTGATGTGGTCTGTGGCACCCGTATCAACAACCCACTCCATGCTTGTCATACCTGATGGAGGAGTGTTAGTGTGTAGATGAGATATGTGTACTGCATTGGCTGAATGCTGTGGTGGACTTTCAGCATTGGAAGGCTTTTGCAGTAAACTCAAAATTTGCTTGTATTGATCTTGAATAACTGTCATGGAGGCTGGATCTTGCTGCATCTGAGTGACATATGAACTTTCTTGTGTGTTACTGTTGACGTTGGCAACTGAAGGAAAACTAGTGTTCCTTTTATAACCGGGTGGAAATCCATGGAGAGTGTAGCATGTCTCGATGGTATGATTGCTTCTGTTACAATGAATACAGAACTTTACATTGCCATTGCCTCTGCCATTGAAGCCTCGTCCACGTCCTCTGAAGCTTCGTCCACCATTAAAGGAATTATAGGAATTGTTTCTTCTTGATGGATCTCCCATCACTGCTAAAGCTTGAGGATTATTGAGGAAATTCATATTACCTTCTGAAAGAATTTGACGTTCTTGTTGTGACACCATGGCAAAGGCTTTGGTCACATTTGGCAACGGATCAAGTAGCATCAATTGAGACCGTACATGAGCGTACTGCTCATTGAGACCTCTGAGAAATCTTATTGTTTGATCATTATCTCGATACGAACGCATCCGTTCTATTGCTCCACAAACACAAGGAACAACTGGATTTGGGAGAGGCTTCAAGTTTTCCAATTCATCCCACATTATCTTCAATTGAGTGAAATATTCACTCACTGATTTTTCACCTTGACACAGTTTATGAACATCTTCTTGCAAGTCAGATACACGAAAGATATCTGATTTAGAAAACCTGTCTCTTAAATCACGCCATGCATCATGTGCGTTCTCAATCCACAGTATGGAACGTGCTATAGTTTGAGTGATTGATCTGTGAATCTAACCCAAAACTATAGTGTTGCATCGATCCCAGGCTTCAAAGGCTGGATCATCTTCTGCTGGTGCCACAACAACACCATTAATGAAACCGAGTTTGTTCTTGGATCTCAAAGCCATAGTCATGGCCCGAGACCAAGAATGATAGTTGTTTACATCTAACAATGGAGTCACCAACACTTGTGAAGGACTCTCATTCGGATGAAGGAAGAAAGGATGTGCAGGATTAGTCAAGAACTCTGGTAAAACAGCTTGAGCCATGTGTAGCAATTACCAAGAAAAAGAATCAAGAAATCTGAAGCGGATATCAGAGCATTAGAGCTCTAATACCATCTTGTTAACGAGAGGAAGAAGAGAAAAGGAAATGAAAAACATATTTCTTATTGAATGAATCATCATTGCACTCAGTGCATATACATATATCAGAACTCACATAACTAACGTAACAAACTTCAGTTTCTACTCTAACAAACTCTAACAGAAAACTAACAAACTCTAACAGAAAAACTATCTTGCTGAATCCGTTTCTTTCTTGTTGTTTCTATCATGGTTGGTGGGCTTTATGTGAGAACTATATAGCGTATCTGACTTGGGCCTTGTTTTGATCCATGAGATTTGAGCTATGAAGTCCATTATGAAGCTGCTATCCGCGTCCGTTCAGTTTCCGGTTTCTTTATTATGCTTGGTACTGATTCATGGCTGCACATAGAGATTGAATGCCCCGAAAGAAGTCCATTATGAAGCTGCTATCCGCGCCCATAAGTGCATGTAATGGGATTCGAACCCCTTGTATTGAGAATACACAACATAGTAAATACCACTAAACTACATAAGGTTATTGTTTAGATATCATCATTTAAAATATTTATTATATAATTAAGTATAAAATATATATATATCCGGTTCATGCGGTTCAACCCGTGACCCACCGGTTGAACTAGTGACCCGGTACCTCGACCGGGTCAATGATCGGTCCGATTCGAATAACATTGCTTTTAATATTAAAAAAATTATCAAAAATATATAAGAATGTAATATTGTCCTAACCAGCTTTGAAAATGGAAAAACATAATTAAAAAAATACCTGGTAATTAATGAATATATATATATATATATATATATATATATATATATATATATATTAAGGGCTTATCGTTTCTCAAGCTATTTGAGATAATTTTATCCCCGATTACTAAATCGTAACCGTATAAAGATAGATCAATAGTAATGAAGGAAGAGAAAGAAAAGGGGAATCATAACCATTCAAATGTGAATCAATTAATATAAGAAAATAAATAAATAAAACCACATAATTTTGAAATGACTGGGGATAAAATTATCTCAAGTTGACGGAGAAATATTTTTGCCATATATAAATGTGCTAGAAAGTACTGGTTCACAATATTTCCAACAAGAACCACATGAGTTCATAATACACCATCAATCATTAAGTATGTACGATACATAATGAATTTCAGACTACTTCCTTTTGGGCAGATCGATTGAATATATCATAGGTTTATTTATTTTTTATTAGAAAAAAAAAAACTTTGGTGGCGTGCTTG
Source organism: Gastrolobium villosum (assembly GCA_032173675.1). NCBI lineage: Eukaryota > Viridiplantae > Streptophyta > Magnoliopsida > Fabales > Fabaceae > Gastrolobium > Gastrolobium villosum. Next base: position 16,217 of record JAVKPL010013147.1, on the reverse strand, counting down.
GAGGGGAAAGTCTAAAAGATAGCAACTTTGATTATAATAAGCCATTAACATTTATAAGAATTTTATAGGTAAGCATATAGGTTAATGATTACATCTAATAATAACTAGCATAAAGCCCCGCTCATATTTTGGTCACATTTTTTATTGCAACATTGAAAGATTGATAGAATATGATTAGATTGAGAATAATAGACACTAGACGTTGGTCAAAATAAAAGGTTGGTAAAGATGTAAATATGATTCAAAATATAAAACAAGATGGCTTAAAATAGTTTTACATTATGAATGATAACTCAATTGGTTAGTTTTACGGATGTCTATAACTTGCATTTGGGCTGAATATCTAATCATGCACACGAACAAAAATTATGAACAAAAATTATATTCATGAAATGGAGCTTTGTGGGGTTTCGGGTTAAAGACAAAGTTGGATGTGATAGAGATGAGACGAAGGGGTTGACAAAGCTCAAAGGAACGAAACTTCAAATGAGAGAGAAAAGTGAAAGATGAAGATAATCATATAACGGGCCATAAAAATTATATAAGGTCAGAATCATTCCCAATCTTATCCAACTTGATTTTTACATTTTTCTTCGATCATGAAAAATCGAAACCATTTGGTTAGATCAATTTGGAGAACTAATATGTCTGATTCATATTACTACTTCCATTGGTTAAGCACCCTTTTTATAAAAGATGGAGAGTTTCTCATCCCATTACTGAAATGTGAGAACGAAATCATTTTACCTCTATCAATAAAGTCCTTTTCATACATATCATAAGAAATCGAACACTATCAATATATTTAAGGGACTCAACTATTTACGCCGGATTTTGTTGATAAATAGAATAAAATCTTAAGTAATGCTTCAAGATGATTTAATAATTTCTCAATAATGGACCTTGCCTTGTATGATCATATGGGCTTTCAACATCATAATCTGGGCCTTGCTAATTACTCCCTAAAAGAACTTGGGCCTTATTAATGTCAAATCATTTATTAGTAGAGCCTCGTTTAAAACAAGTATTAGATACTGCCAGAATTTGTGCAAGCCGACCTTAGCTCAGTTGGTAGAGCGGAGGACTGTAGTGGTTATAACTCAGATATCCTTAGGTCGCTGGTTCGAATCCGGCAGGTCGGATTTTCTTTTAATACTTGTTATGTTGTTGTTACTTTTTCATTTTACTAACATCCAAATTAAATGTTATTGAAGCACAAAACAAAATTATTCATTCAACTCATGCATACCCTATGAGCTACAATTTAACAGTTATCGTAATCCACTTTGACTACTTACAAAATTAAAGTTTGGGTGGTCATTTCAAATGCATATTCAACGTTTTTTTTTTTTAAAAAAAAATATATTTTAGTGACTGCATTCTGTTACGAGTAAAACATGCAATTACGTACCTTCAAAATAAATATTTAAAAAATGTTTTTGTTTTATTGGTATTTGCAAACTTCCCATCGAAGTAATAAATTGCTTGAACCTGCATTTGATTGTGAAAACATATATCGAAGTTCTATTATAAGACTTGCCCTGTAAGATTATATAAATGTTTTCGAGGATATTTTAACTACCAAAAATTCTTACTATTAATTTACTATCCATCACATCACCATTGGATCAAAGAGAGATAATGTTAAATTTTTTTTGAAAAGAGAGATAATGTTAATCTAATGGTGATTAGATAGGTAGTAAGTTGGTAATGGAAATTTTTGGTAGTGAAAATATCTCTCCTCATATTTTCATACGGAAAGTTGCAAATATAAAAAAGGGTACTATTAGAACTCGGCAATGAGCCTGATCAAGAGAGATTTTCTCATACAACATAACTTCTTAAACCTAAAGTTCAGAGCAGATAAAAAAAAGCTGCATAAAAGGGAAGACACTACTGAGGGCCAACTTTGTCTCACACAAGGTCAATATTTTTGCGCATTTCTCCTCTCTTTTTTACCTTTCATGTTATCCAATAGATGGAACTTCAGTAAGTTGGCCTAAAAAATTATTCTCAAAATACAGCCATTTCTTCTTCTTGCCTCTTACAGACCAATTTGCAGCCTTTTCACAAAGTGATGAATAGTGACATGTTTGGTCTCCCTGCCCCCTCCTGGACCGTTTAAGCAAACCCAAACGCAAACCTATCCCAAGATGGGCCTAAATCTTTATCTTACGCATAAAATTTGTTTAAGACATACTTAAGTCCATGTGATCCTAATTTATTTTATTGGGTACAAAGGCAGTGGCAAACACACAGTTGTTTCCTTTCCATGTGAGAACTAACCTTTCTACATCATTTTTCATCCCCATTCTGCCATCAAGCAAAGGCTTAACTTCCCTAACAGTTTCGTCACAAAATGGAAGAGAAGAGTAACCTCTATTTTTCATTCTTGGGACATATATATGTTATGTATAATCCAGATTAAAATTAGAGGCCTTTTTAATTTTCAATTTTTTTGGGCCTATCACCTATGAAGTACCGACACTGTCACCACGTTTTCGATACGTTCCCGATACTTGATGTGGATACGTTACTTCAAAAATATTAATATTTCGATACGTTCCGATACGTCTTAATATTAAATAATATTTTTAATACGAAGAATGTATTTTACATTAACAAAATATAATAAAAGAAAAATTATAAGCACGGATAATAGATTATTCATACAGAATCATAAAATTTAAGAAATACATAACATAAAAAGAAAATCAAGACAAAAGCATAAATAATTAACATAATAGAAAAATAAAAATTAATGAACAACAATAATAACAATGACACATAAAAAAAGAGAAAAGATTAAAGTATAGATGGTAATTTAAATCGTGTGTAAAATATTATTGAACAAAATTGATTTGATTTTAATTTTTTTTTTATCAAAAGGACTAGTAATAAAAATGGGTAGAAAGATATACGATATTATAATGTTTCCCAAAAATAAAAAAAGATATACAATATTATTAATGCTCTGCTGTTTCATATATCATAATAAAGAAAAAAAGAATTAATGAGGATAACCGGGAAAGGATAAAGACACAACGACAGAGACGAAGCCCAAAAGCACATCAGCACATGCAAATAGAGAGAGGTATCTACTGAAGAAGTCTTTGGATGTGGGTATTGGAGGAAAACGACAAATAAAATAAACTATTGACAGTTATAGAAGACACTCAAGGCAGATGTACGAAACCAAGGAGGAATAACAACGGCGTCCAGAGAGGAAGAACAGAGACAGCTTCTTCGAATGAGATGATTATATAAGTGAGATTTTGATTAATTTTTTAAAAACAGAGACAGCCTCTAGGCCAAAATCATCTGTTAGAAATTCATTTTTTAAAAATTCTCAAAACTTCCGTTTGACCGTATCGAAGAAGTCGTTGATCCATCCGATACTGCAAAAGCCGTGTCAGACGCCTACCCGTCTAGGACGCGTATCGGATACGTGGGAAAAAAAAAATTTAACGAATCGGTGCTTCATAGCCTATGACAGAGTCAAACTTCTGACAACTATCTAAGACTAAAAGGACTCAAATGCATTAAACGGTATCCATGTATGAAGAGTATGCTCTGGGACCACCACTTTTTAGGTGGTCCCTTAGTGTAAATAGGAGGGTAAAATTGGAAAAGAGGGAAAATAGCAAGAATAAAAAGGGAAAGAAAAAACTAATGTTATGAGAGGGAGCACCAAGTTATTAGATGGTCCTGGATTATAGAAAACATTTTCCTATGTATGGTCGAAACAGGTGGTGATTATTGATGTGGGACCTAATAAGGGAAATGATTTTTGGCGGCTTCCCCTTCGATCATTAGACAAGTAGTGTAAGAACTCGCACCGCTAATTAAGGATATTAATTAATTAAATGTGAGAATTAGGAAATAATTTCATAATTGACCCTAATAATTATTATGAGACTCTAATAATTATAGAAAGTGAGTAATAATGTTGAAAGTCATTTTTCGTCGAAAAACGCAGATACCGGTTCTGCTACCCGGTATAAATGTGTACCAGTGAAGTATCCCGGAAAATTATAACAAGTGCATGATAATTACTAGAATAATATGTAGGACTTGTAAAACGAGTTTCAAGTCAAAATAATGAGAACTGATGCCATAACTGATACTGGCTATGGAAAAGTAAAATAAAAATATGAAAAATCTTAGGAAAATGAGTATGTTAAGATTCCAAAGTTTAAGATTAAAATGTTTTGCGTAGCTATTAATGCTAATATTGCGCGTTAAATGATCAAGTGTCTATATATACACTTATTAGAGGGCACAAAACCCTAGAAACCTAAATTCCTACGTGAAAGGAGGCTGGACCATGGCTCCAAACATTGTTCCATTGCCTTGGTGCTTCCTTGTGTGAGTTTGAGACCATTCATTCACAAATTCTTCATCAAACCTCTTTGTGTGAGTGAGGCCGAGCCTTGGGAGTGGGAGAGAGACTTTGTTCTGGACTTTAGTCTCTGTTTTTGCATAGTTTTGGGGCTGCCTTCATGAGTGTGGGTTGAGGGAACCTTGGTGGTGTCATTCTTAGCTTCTATAAGCCATTGTTGGTGGAAAGAACCCATTGTTAAGTGCTATTCTCGTGCACTTGGTGGAGTCAGAATTTTGGAGCTGACTTGAGAGCTCCAAGAGCACTTCTTGCTATGTTTTGAGCCTTGTGTAAGTCTCCTCACTTGATCATGAGTTTTTGGTGGTTAAAGTTGATATCTTGGCATGTTAATAAGGTAAACATGTAACTATAACACCTCGTAAATCTAAATGTGAATTTATATGATATAATGTGGGTTAAAAGGGAAGGATTAGTGAAAATCCAGAAATTGGGGTCAAAATATGTACCAAAGGCAAAATGGTAATTTGCCAAAAAAATGTAAACTGAGGCATGAAAAATGGAGTTGGGGATCTTAAATGACAAAAAATAATGCCAGAAATGGATTCAGGACGAAAAATTGAGTGAATATGCAAGTTTTGAAAATTTTGATGAATAATGATTTTCCGGTGTAAAAATACTGCGGTATAATTGTATCGATAAGGGTTAAATTTTTATGAGTATTTTGAGGAAATAAAAATATTTCATGAACCAGAAAAATATGTAGATTGTGAATTTGTGATTGGAATCAGGTGAGGGATTAAAGTTAAATCGCGTGTGGGACCCGCTCCCACCAACCATTTAAATTTCCTTCTCCTTTTTCCTTCTCCCTCACGCTCTATCCTTTCTCTCTCCCTCTTTCTTCTTCTCCCTCCTTCGTGGGTTTCCTCCATGGGAGCTTGGGCAAGAAACTTTCTTGCCCATTTTCCCCACTTTTGAGCCACCAAATCGATAAAGTTCCAACACCAAAGTTGTTTGTAGTGAGGTTGTGAGTATATTACCCTTCTTGAGAGAGTCATGAAAGTGAGTGTGGGATGAGATCGTTTTTACACCCATTTGTGCGAAATTATGGGATCTTGGGGAGCATTGGTGGTGCTTTGACTTGGATGGACACTTGATCTTCAACCATGGGAGCCTTAGGAAGCTATTGGTTGTAAGTATTCCTAGTTTCATGGAGTTTTTGTGAAAATCATAAAATGGGTTTTGTGTGAAGTTGTGTTGGATGATTTGTGTAGTTAGAGAGCTCAAATGGAAAATGTGCATTAGATGATTATGTCTTAGAATGATGTATTTGAGCTAGAAATGCAATAAAAATTATTGGTGAAAAATGCTCATAACTTAGGATTTTTGCATGATGCCTAGGATTTGTGAAAATTGAATTGTGTAAGAAATGGATTGATAAGTAATTGTATGATGTTGTAATATGATTATATGATGAGTATGAGTGTTGAATTGGATTGAATACCCCTAAATTGATGGGCATGAGTAATTCGACCTATTGAGGTAATGGTTGGTTGATGATGTAAAATTGAAGTATATGTGAATAACTATGAATTGGTGAATAGTGAGGGGTAATGTAATTGAAATGGATAAATTATTGGTTGTGTGCCATTGGGCCTAAGTTAATCAAATTGATGATGAATTGTGTAAATGAATGGTTGGCATGGAAATTGATTGATGATCATGTTGTTGATCATATAGGTTGCCTCTCACGGACGCTATGGAAGCGGATTAAGCTTGGAGCTTACGTATGGAGCATTGGCTCGGAGTTAAGGTAAACCTTTGGAACTCGGGTTTAGTCCCTTGTGTGCTCCACCACGCCTAGTGGAAGGTTGTGGTTGAAATTTGTGTTGTTGAACATTGTGTGAATATGTATGTTCATGCATTATTGCTTGATTGTGTGACATGCTTGGAGCATGTTGTGTGTGAATTGCTTGATCTCTGGCCAGTAGATGTGTGTTGGTTTGGACGTCCGCTGGATAATTCCGTTGGAGATTCCAGTCGGGTTTTGCCGTGGGACCGACTCTGGGAGCGGTACCAGGATGATCCAAACGTGGGACTTCCGCTGGATAGGGCTCATGAGGAGTTCCAGTTGGGTTTTGCCATGGGGTCGTCTCAACCATGGGAGAGGCACCAGGAAGATTCTGAGAGTTATACGATGGGGTCCTTAAACGTGATCCAGCTGTGGATGTTCTTGGATTGTGCCCAGTTGTTGTGATATTGTATGTCATGCATGTCATACTTTGTTATATGTTGCAAATTGAGTGAGCCATGGGGTGGAGTGATCCTCTAGTACCCTTGGTTTACTGAGATATATTTGTATATCTCACCCCGCGTTTGGGGTCATCATTTCAGGTTAGGTTGAGCCTGGAGGAGTGGAGCATGAGGTGCATATGGAAGGCATCGCATGTTAGAGGATTCAGTTGGAGACATTTAGCATAGGATGTTATGTTTTGAATTGAGGCCATGAACTTGTGCATGTTGAAAATGCCATGCATTTGTAAATGTATAACTACACTTGATGTATATATATCTCATGTGTGAGCATGGGATCTGTCCATAGCCACCTATGATGTATTTGAAGCATATAAATGTAATGTAAAGGGCTCTAAGCCTAATTTATGAATGGATTATTATGCTAATTAACAAAAGCATGTAATGAAACCTTTGTGATTGAAACATAATGAATAGCATACTTGTAAATGGATTGTGATGGGTTGTAAGTGCCCCAAGGTATTGTTGGTCCTTGTGCGTGCCACCCATGTGAATTTATATACCTATATGTGTTTTAGGTTATATTGAACAAGATTACGGATTGTTGTAAAAAACAAAGGGAATCCTGGCCAATTTTGGGAAAATTGGCATGTTTTTAGTGAACTTTGGGAGAACGTATCTCCCTCCACTGTGGTCCAATAGGTTTGGTCCTTACACCATTTTGAAGGTGGTGTTACCCTCTATGTTGTGTCAAAATTTGGGGTTGATATGAGTTAGAAATGGGGCGGTAGAAGGTCAGGAACTCGGCCCCTAGAATAGCCCCTGCACAAGTGCAGGGGGCTGATTGTGAGAATTTGGCAGTAGAGTGGCTCCAACTGGCGCCATGAGTATGGGAAGAATTGGAAAGTTGCGCATTTGGGCAGTGGTGTGGTGCTGGTTGGCGCCACCTGGCGCCAATGCCCAGTAAATTTTACGTACTGTGTAATCCTGAAGTGCTGAGCTGTCTGTTCCGGATTCAGTTTATGTAGGTAGAAAATGTATGAAGGGGTGATTAATTTATGGGGTTTATGCGGACCCTGTGAGTCCAATAATAAGTGAAATAAATTATGTCAATAGATGAAATAAGTCTTCCGCAATGTGTCAATGTTACGTTCACAACTTTTAGTTATTACGCTTAAACGGTTTTGAATGTTGCGTAATGAATGGAAAAATTTTACCCGCATTTTATAAATGAACTACTGTGATTGTAACTGCGCTTAATATCATAATTAATGATAACAACATCGGTGAACAACGGGCTGTTACATTTTATGGTATCAGAGCAGTTTCTTTGATGATTGTGTGATTGTGGTGAGTGCTGTATAGTTGTACGTAGACTCTTATTGGGTACTGCACATGTGATTCCTTAATTTGGGCCTGATCAACCCATTTCTTCGTGTCATATGTGTGGCCATTATAAGATGCCTTCGTGACAACCCTGGAGCACCAGTGCCAGTCCTTAGACTGTAGTGGTGGGTGCAGTGTTGACTGCTCCACGGACAGATATGTTAGTAAGTGAATTTGATGTAATTGAGGACTTAGTGAGAATACAGTGAGTGGATATTGTGATGATGATATTGGTAAGTCTTCCCTAAATGTATGGGGAGTTAGAACAATTGAGTATATATAAAATTAGTGGTATAACTTTGACATGGTGGGGGATTTGGAACCCCAGTGAATTCGTGAACATTGGAATATGTGTGCTTATATGTAAGTTTGGATACATTAAGGTTAAATAAGAAGGTTATAAGACCCCTGAGAAGGGCATATACTTGGATGAATAAAGAAGCTTGGATGTAGAAAGAGTTTGAAATTTCGAAAGTCTAATTGTGGAAAGGAAAGTGCCTTAAAATAACTATGAAAATGATGTGTTGGATGCTCCAATGTTGAAAAATGGGACTTTAGTCCATGATGGTTTAATATTGGTTGAAGATGAATGAGAGTATAATAATGTATAGAAAGTATAATGTAAGAAGTTGAAGAAATGGCCATGGATGGCATTAGACGGGTTTATTGAGAGTATGATGGTCCATAATGTAATGAGGGTTGGACTTGGCAAATGTGTCATAAGGGGAAACAAATGTGATATGAGAAGGTATGACTAAATGTGATGTAGTAAGGGTATTAATATGCTTCTATAATGTTGTGTAGTAGTGAATTGTTTATGATGTGACCTGATTATACATGTGCAATGATGCATAGGATCTCAATTGAGAATGGCTCCTTGTAGAGGTTCAGGTAGGAGATTACATAAAAGGTTTTACCCTGAATGGATGTCTCTTGGAAACTCCAAGAGGTGATTATTGTACTTTGAAAGGGCATAATGGCTAGGGGATATCTGAAATGGACTATAATAATTCCGAATGGCATGATGGTCTATAAATGTATATAGATTGTGATATAGAGTGGATAATGATCCTGTGATGGCTAAGTGCCAGTATATATATGTTTTGTGAAGGCCAGGGTGCCTATATATATATCTGTGTTGTAATGAATTAGTAAACTCTTTGGTAAAAAAACAATGATGTAAGTGAAATCCCCTATGATGGGAAGTGTTTGAAGAGGTTGTCTCTTTGGAGTGTCATTGGACGCTCAATTTGGTATGGGATTCATTATGGAGTCCCGGTGTGCAAGTTATACCTTAGCACACGTGTTAATAATGCTGTGATAATTAAGATTGTTCTGGGTTTCCCTTGTGGATTGAATCCTAAGAGGTGTTACTCTTGGAAGTCCAAGGTGAGCACCGCTCGAAGTTGATATTTATCTGGTGGTCCTGATGCGCTGAATGCAGGGACTGGTAAATGAGGGCACTCTTTGTGTCATAGTGAAATATTGAGAGAAAAAGTGATGTTGTTTTAATGATGTGGATCTTCCACAGTGTTGAGCATAGTTGCTATGAGTCATGATGGACAACAGATTAGAACTGTACCGAGCATGGGTACTATTAAGAATTGTAAAATATGTGCCGAAGTATTAGAAAGATGTTGGAATCATGTAAGAATGATTATGTTATGGACTAGGACTAATGACTAGTCAAGTTAAATGAGTAGACTGTTCGAGGAAAGAACCATATCTAGGTATGGCTTGGTATGTAGGAATTCATGAGTGGATTTGTGGTTAAGGGCTTTGAAATGTCCAATGTGATATATAATGGTAATGTGTGGTCCATTGGGTACCAGTTAAATGTCTTGAGAAAATGGATTCGCCAATGTGTTTTGGTGGAAGTTGGTGAACCGGTAAGGTTAAATTCGACAGTTGAGCACAGAGATGGTGCTTGTTTTAAGATAAGTGCATAAGTGGAAGTGCACGTTGCAGGTTGAGAACATGAGAAAAAGTATGTGTATATACAACTTATGGCTAAATGCCAAAAATGGGGATTATTCCCTCAGAAAAGGAAAGTACAGTGAGCGTGAATTAGATGATTGCTCGGTGAAACTGCACTGAGGAGCTGTTGAGATTCCATAACAGTGTCTAATGTGAAATAAGATGTGTAGAGAGATTGATTGTTTAACAAAGTAAGATCATGTGATGAGTGTTACCGAAAGGAAGTTGATGACGAGATTACATACTCCGGAGAAATAAAACTCAGATAAGGATAATTGTGGCTGTAATGTGTCAGAAAGTGTTAGTTGCCTGTGTGGCACAGATTGAATGGAACGTGATATGACCCTATGGGTATAGTTATGGATACATTAACTAGGTAGGCAAACTGTAACACCCCGTTCTAGAACCGGTTTGTTAACATTGACTTATGATATTAAGCGCAGTTACAATCACCTTGGTTCAATTAAAATCCAGTTAAATTTTTCTTTTAAAACCAAGCCGAATTTAAATTACCCAATTGCGTGACCATAACCATATTACATTGCGGAGTAAAATAATATAAGCTTAATACCATACACTCATTTCATTTATTAAGGTATCCATTTGCCTATTATATTATAGGATTTTTCATTAGTTACGCGTGGGTTCAAACCGCGCTCAAATCGGAGCACCGTAGCCCAAGTTATGAGATTTCTAAGAAAGAGAATGCTGAATTCCCCAGGACCCCCATGCTCATAACATGGATCCCACGCTCATGGCGTGGGCAGTCAGAAAGGTTGACGCTCATAGCGTGAATCTCACGCTCATAGCGTGGGCAGTCAGGAGCAAGCACCAAAATAGGACAATTTGACCTGCCTGTGGTGTTTTAACCATAACTTTAGTTATACTTATCCAAATTACACAATCTTGGTCTCTATGGAAAGCTAAGAAACATATCTACAACTTCCATCAAGAAACAAAGGTCCAAATCTATCGTATAGGATACGAAATCTGGACAACAAGATAGGGTATCTTTGTTTTTAATTGGTTTTCCAACCTAAAGGTCTTCTTTCACCTAATTTACATCATATAATCCTTTCAATAGTCAATACATGAATTATAGTCTCTCTAGATACTCATACACTAAGAGAAGCATGATATTCTTTCTTCATATACATATATCCAACACTTACAACATTACATCATTGTCATAAATCTTAATTACAATTCATGGGACTTAGCTACAAAATACTATGATCAACTCCTTCGCTCCCATCAACAAAAGAGATACCAAAGGGATGAGCATAGGCTAAGTCCAACCAATTAAACATAACATGCATATAACAAATGACTTTCATTTAACAATCCTATACATAGGAACTACAAAATGACATGCTTAATCAAATGACACTATATCTTCATATATCCCTTTACTTCAAATATGGCCACTTGCCATCAGAGGCTCCTGCAACTTCCTTGCCTGAAAGGGGGTCCCCAACAACACGGGGTGAGATATACGAATATATCCAGTAAACCAGGGGCCCTTGGAGCATCTCTCCACCCCATAGTTCAATAACAGTGTAATAGCAATGACAATAATAATGCAACAAATACATATCCATGCAAGTGTCCACAACATCTCCAGGAGAAATCCCTCGAGCTCTCGAGCTATCCTAAGGATACTCAGATGCAAATAGTCCTACTGGCCAGCTAAACTACCAAGTATGATTTACGCATCGTCATGCAACATACCAACATAGGGAAACACCATCCTATGTCACACCAAAGCATGCAAATACATATAACGAATCATTACTCTATTTCATTGCATTTATATACAACAACACACCCATTACCCGTTCAGGGCTTGGTGGAACAATAAAGGGAATTACACCCAAGGTCTGAAGGCTTACCTCAAAGCTTCCAACTAAATCTTTGTTCTTCACCAACCTTCACAACACAAATATCAATCTCAAGGAGCTAACCGAGCTCCATAGCTTGCTCCAACGGTTGGTTACTCACGGTTGGTCCAAATGCCTCAATCCTAAGCATCACATGGACAATATCAACAATCAACCCAAACCAAACCATTGACTACACAAACAAGCCAAACAATAGTCAAATGCATAATCTTGTAATTTTCTCAACATACTCTAGGCCTCAATCTTCCTAGAGCATGGCCAATTTACTCATATAATCATAAACCCCAAAACACTATTCATCCAAAACCTAAATCATGGATTCTTCATGAAAATAGAGTTCAAAGGATGAAATCTTACCACCAAGGGTTGCACAATCAAGGGGTGATGGTTCCTCAAGCTTCCATTGAGGTAGAAACCAATAATCTCTCAATTTCTCCACAGGGGTCGCAACTTTGAGAGGAAAAATCTCACAAAACAACACTCCCCACTAAGACCCAAGCTAGGATTGTGAAAGAGGGGAAGATTTGGAGTGATTTAGACTTTGGAATCACTCAAAACCATCAAGGTTTGATCACTCTAGATTTTCCCCTTTCTTTTCTCTTCCTTTCCTTTCTTCTCCTTTCTCTTTTCTTCTTTCTTCTGCTGTGCGGGTTGGGGAAGGGAAATAAGGGTTCATTTAGTTGCTAGCCACTTAACATAGGTTAAGTGGGTATTGGTTCATCTATCTATTCAATTCCATTAATTACCAAACTTTACCCATAAGTCTGGAATATTTTACTAGGAGTATTTCTACTTCCATTTTTCTATTTTGGGCACTTTTGTCTACACCCATTTATACCCCTTAATTTTCACTGAGTACACTTTTTACCTCAAAAGTGACCCCAACTAATCTTATTAGGTAATTTACTTATTTTTACTCACTAATACATGCTTAATTATCTAATCACATGTATTTTGCCAATTAATTCTATTGAGCTATTATAGTCACCCCACCTTTTAGCGATTTTGTCCGCAAAATCAAGAACATACCTGTCCTTAAACTCAGGATACTGACGGAGAAGATCATCTTCCCGCTTCCAAGTGGACTCTTCAGGTGTCCTTCCTTCCCATTGGACTTTCACCATTGGAATAGATTTGTTCCTCAGCCTCTTCTCATCCCGCTCGAGTATTTTCAGTGGCCCAACAGGAGTTTTCAAATTTTCCCGAATCTCAACATCATCAGGTTGAACCACATGAGAAGGATCAGCTACATACTTTCTTAACTGAGAAACATGGAATACATCATGTACATTGGATAGTTGAGGAGGTAAGGTAAGCTGGTAGGCAACCGGTCCCACCCTATGTAGAATCTGATAGGGTCCAATGAATCTAGGACTCAGCTTCCTCACTCCAAGGGCTCGTCCAACACCCGTAATTGGTGATAATTTTAGAAACACATGATCTTCCTCCTCAAACTCTAGAGGCCGATGTTTGAGATCATAATAATAACTTTTTGGCGATCTTGGGCCTTTTTCAGACGATCCCTAATCATTTTAATCTGCTTAGTGGTCTCCTGAACAAAATCTAATCCAAACTGTTCTGCGTCTCTAACCTCTGCCCAGCAATTAGGTGCCCAACACCTGCGACCATACAAGGCCTCGTAGGGAGCCATACCCAGACTAGCATGAAAACTATTATTATATGAAAACTTAACCAGAGGAAGGTATCGATCCCATGTCGTACCCTGCTCCAGAGTGCAAGCCCTAAGCATATCCTCCAACATCTGGATGGTCTTCTCAGTCTGACCATCCGTCTGTGGATGATAGGCAGTACTCAGTCTCAACTGAGTGCCAAGAGCCTCCTGCAATGCTCCCCAGAAGCGAGAAGTGAACTTCGGGTCCCGATCACTAACAATGTTCTCAGACACCCCATGAAGCCTCACAATCTCCTTCACATAGAGCCTGGCCAATTTCTCAGCAGAGAAATCTACCCGAACTGGTAAATAGTGTGCGGATTTGGTCAATCTATCCACAATTACCCATATAGAATCATAACTAGCCTGTGTCCGTGGCAACCCCACTACGAAATCCATGGAGATACTCTCCCATTTCCATTCAGGAACATCCAGTGGTTGCAACATAGTAGAAGGCTTTTGATGCTCAATCTTGACCTTCTGACATACGAGACACTTGGAGATAAACTCTGCAATAGCTTTCTTCATACCAGGCCACCAAAAATTAATCTTTAGGTCCTGATACATCTTTGTAGCTCCCGGATGGACAGTGAATTGACCCCTATGGGCCTCTGTCGTCACTTCATCTGTCAACTGTCTAGGTACAACAATACGACCCTGATATAGTAGTATACCCTCATCATTGCAGGATACACCACTCTGACCTTTCAGTCGTTTCACACTTTCATTTTGCAGCTGAGCATCTTTAATTTTTGTCATCATTTCGTTCTCAATTCTTGTAATTTCAATGTCACAAATTCTGCCTGGAATGACTTCAGACAATTTCATGTCTCCGAACCTCTCAATTACATCAAAATCTCTCATCATCATGTTTGCCATGCTCACTGACTTTCGGCTCAATGCATCCGCTACAACATTAGCCTTGCCGGGATGATATTTCAATTCGAAATCGTAATCCTTTAAGAATTCAGTCCACCGTCATTGCCTCATATTCAACTCTTTTTGATCGAATAAGTACTTTAGGCTCTTGTGGTCACTAAATATGACAAACTTCATCCCATACAAGAAGTGTTTCCACTGTTTTAATCCAAAAACGATTGCAGCAAGTTCTAAGTCATGGGTCGGATAGTTTTCTTCATGAGGTTTCAGTTTCCTCGAAGCATACGCTACCATTCTCCTATCTTGCATCAGCACACATCCCAATCCCTTTTTAGAAGCATCACTGTATAACTCAAACTCACCTTCCGGATCAGGAAGTACTAACACTGGAGCAGTTGTCAGCTTTTCTTTTATTTGCTGAAAACATTCTTCGCATTCATGCGTCCAAATAAATGGAGTATCCTTCCGGGTCAAACGGGTCAATGGCAAAACCATTTCCGAAAATCCTTTAATAAATCTCCGGTAATAACCGGCCAAACCTAGAAAACTCCTTACTTCAGTCACAGTCTTGGGTCTCTCCCAATCAATAACTGCCTCTATCTTGTTAGGATCAACCGCCACCCCATCAGCAGAAATGACGTGACCCAGAAATTGCACTTGAGAAAGCCGAAATTCACATTTAGACGGCTTTGCATATAGTTGTTTATCTCCGAGGATTTGCAACACAGTTCTCAAGTGACTCTCATGCTCTTCCTTACTCTTGGAATATATCAGGATATCATCAATAAATACGATCACGAATTGATCCAGAAACGGCTTGAAAATGCGATTCATACAATCCATAAACACCGTCGGAGCATTAGTGAGTCCAAATGGAATTACCTGATACTCATAATGTCCATATCTAGATCGGAAAGCGGTCTTAGGAATATCTTCCTTCTTAATTCGGATCTGATGATAACCTGACCTCAAATCATTTTCGAAAAGACACAAGCACCCCTCAACTGATCAAGCAAATCATCTATGCGAGGGAGAGGATACCTGTTCTTAATAGTAACCTTATTCAACTAATGGTAATCAGTGCACAATCTCATGCTACCGTCCTTTTTCTTAACTAATATCACAGGTGCTCCCCACGGGGACACACTAGGCCTGATAAACTGCTTAGCCAAAAGCTCCTCAATATGCTTCTTTAACTCGGCTAATTCCGGTGGTGACATCCGAAACGGAGCCAGAGAAATGGGTCCCACACCAGGAAACAAATCAATGGTAAACTCAATCTCTCTTTGAGGTAGAAGTTGCGGAATCTCATCTGGAAACACATCCACAAACTCCTTTACCACGAGAATATTGTCAATCTCCTCATGACTTCCACCCACTAAACCCCCCACAAAGACATATCCCAATGCCCCGGCCCTCAAAGCCTTTCTAACCTATAGCACAGATAGATATGGGGAAGAACTAGTAGCAGAATCATCAGCAGAGAGTACAATTCTTTGTCCACAGTAGTCTATCATAGCACAGTTCTTTGATAACCAATCCATTCCCAAGATAACTTGAAGACTGATCATCGACAAACAAATAAAATCCAGCACATAATCTCGGCCTTCATATTTAAATTCCACATCCTTGCATAATACTGATGTGTAACACTTCTCTCCAGTAGTAGTCACCACTTTCATTGGAGGAGAAATGTCGTACATTTGCAAGTTTAGCCCAACGGCCATAAAATCAGTCATACAGGAGTGTGTAGCTCCTGAGTCAAACAAAACTTCAATATCCATATTATCAATATAAATTATACCTTTCA